>JANQDE010000051.1:0-34431 GCA_037157785.1 Cephalotes varians | reverse complement strand
ATCGATGTCCATCAGCTGCACTTTTCTTCAAATGAAAACAAAAAAGCAGCGCTTCCCGCAAATTGTGTTTTGTTGGCACAAAGGTTGACATGGTTAGAGCACAAATAAAGTATGTTGTTTACGCTTCAACGAAATGACACATACTAATTTTTAGAGGGAAATGATGACGTTTAATATGAATATAGTTACAAGATAATCCGATGTGATTTAATGCTACTTATGCTACCTTTTGTAAATCCCTCAAAACTTATTTGTACACCCAATACATTAGCTTTTCGTAAACTGCTCAATTCTAATCCGGAGAAGGGCGTGGATCGTATATCCCTCGTTCATCCCACTTTTGTCTTCCTTTTGTTCTATCCCGTAGGGTATTGGACTGGAAAGAATATCATAAACTGAATCTCACTCGTTCTGAGTTAATCTTCGTAGCTTTGTACGCTTCAAGCGTCGTAAACCTCAAACACATGAACCTGTGCATGAATCAGAGCGCGGTCGTTCTTGTCTTTCGGATAATTTTACATAAAATCGAGATTGCCGTAATTCTTCCTATCATTTTTTGTGAATTTTACCATTTACGCGAAATAGCAAGACTTAAAAGTAAAAAAATAATTTATATTAACATATAAAACTGAGTATCTAAATTTAAAAAGCTGTTCCATATTTTCGCCTCTTCTTTATTTTTCGTTCCATGTGATTTTTCAAAATTGTCGAGTGAGTTCGATTTAAGCGAAACTAAAGGAAACTTTCGTCAAAGACAAGGTAAACATGCAAGATGTAACTGTAAACTCAGATGTAACTGTAAACATCATCAAAGGAGCTCTCGCAAAATTTTCGCGAGAATGGTAATCGAGCAAGTCGGGAAGTCGAAGGAAACGCATCGGTGTGTACGATTTATTCTCTCAACAGGAATGCGACGGCGGAAAGAAACTCCGCGAGAGAAAAGTCTGCAGAGAATGCGCCCCGCACGAAAACTTGTTTTCTTTGAGTTTAATTCACTGGCAATTATGGATCTCGCGCGAGACCGGGAAAAGGGATACATCTCGCGTTGGTCTAAATCTTGGTTCGCGAAATAATGGTAACTGACCTGAAAACGGCACCCCTGTGTCTCGCGAAGCGTGCAACTGACAAATTCGTTTGAGGTCGCGCGGGCTAAAGAGAAGAGGGTAGAAACGACTCGGCGGTATAACGAGATTGTCGGTGATGAGTAAGTTCTTAGAATACAGTTTTTGGTCTCTTTTTTTTTCAAATTATTCATTTATAATAGTCTCACGATTTAAATGTACTCAAGTGAAAATTGTGAACAAGATTAGTAACGATCTTCTGCGATCGTTTCTCTAAATTGAACTTACTCTCTTTTCTAATGAAACTTTGGTGTTACGGACGTATAATATACGGAAAGAACGATTTTGCTGAGGGATCTAAAATTTTTCTAGATACAGATCTGAAAATAATTTTGTTGGATAATTTTGTTGAAACTTAAAAAATAATAAGCAATAATAATGAGTATTGCAAAAAGTTTTGATATTTTAGTTTGAGCGTTTTACAATTATTTTGATTCAACAATCAAATTACTTTTCTGATCTGTATCCAAAATTTAAAATCTTTCAGCAAACCATTTTTCCCTTGTACGAGTAATAAAGTTTTAGATTTACATTAGTGTCATTGAGCAACGATCTTCGGAAGGTTCAAGTCTCTTGGTAATTCAAAATGGTCTCCGCGTGTATTCTCTCAGGGAAAAAAGCGGCGTTGTTCGCACGACATTGCGATATAATAACTTACCTTCGGTATACAATAAAAATCTCCACCGATATCCATCCGGTTTGCGTTTCGCGAGTCCACGTATCGATTTCATATTTCATATTCCACCGACCGAGGAAGGAACCATTGTACGTATGATCCCACCAGAATGCGAAAATGGAGTAACTCTTTTATTTCGTCGACAATCTTATCCTCTTCTGCAGATCTTGCTTTTCACAAGATTTACGCTTTCTCTTGCACATTATGCGATGTTTTTTAGCCACTGAATATATGATTCGTCCGACGACGCTTACTCTTCTTAAAGTAAAAATTTTTTAAAATATTAAAATTTGTCTCTTTTCCTTTTATCTGTACATATGTACGCGTGATATATTATTACCGATATATTAATTGTGCTAAGAAATAGAGTCCTCATTTATTCTTTCACAAAGCTCAAACCGTAAAGCAGTAATAAGTATAGTTTTACGACGTACGCGATAACCCACCTTACACCAACGACTATCCGTAATGTTTTCTACGGAATTTATAGCGCTTTTGGATCTTTTCTACAGGCAGATTGTAACATATACTACAGAGAAAACCAATGAAGGTCGATAGTTCAACGGGTCAGACTGTGGAAGAATCTTCTTTCTGAACGATTTATTTGGTCTCTTAACAAAAGGTCGTCTTATAAAACAAGCCATAGTGAAGTGCGTGTCTAATCTATTTATTGTGTTCTCATATATTAGATCAACTTACGATCATAGTTAACTGTGGACAATTTATGGTTCTAAAATACTTTTATTCATCATTTATCGCTTTTTCTATAGAGAGTTTATGTAAAATTTAAATCTATTTAGACAATTATTGAAAAAAAAATTTAATAAATGGAAAATCAAATAATTGCAAATCGTATTGGCATGAGAATTCAAAAATTGTGAAAATGTTTAAAGTGAATAATACATTTACAAAATCTATTTATATATTATTGCGCTAACAGGATGTTCTCTCTGTTCTCTTTAAACTCTTTAAACGTCATACTCTCTAAAATTGAAAATTACTGATTGAAATAGTAAAATAGGATTTCACTGAAAATCAGAGTATTTCGATCTGTAAACACTCATGCTGTGCTCTATTTACATCTCATTGATTATAGTCAGTGAAAATAAGATTTTACTGTAAAATCAGTGACAAAAAAGTAACTTGTCTATTATGGCACTTGATTTGTTGTTTAAAACATATTATGTTTTAGATGTAAAGTATCCAAAATCACTAATTTATTTTTTAGATTTCTTAAGAAATTGTTTAAAATTGTTTTAAAATATCAGCTAATGTACAACATATTCTAGTATCTTCCACTCATATAATGTTTCGAATATAACACTGTAAGATAATATTGTGTATAATATCTCTTTCTTTTAATTGACTTTATTTTGGTAATATATTGTTAATTGTTTACTTTTTGAATCAGTTTTTGCGTATTTTAAAAATAATATTATTTTGCGTATCCTAAAAATAATATTATTTTGTTTATACTATAAAACTATATTTTATTAGTTTTATGAAATTTATGATTTTACAGATATAAAATTGATATAAAAACTTATTTAAAATATAAATATGAAAATTATATTTAAAAAATCAAATATATATAATATACTTGAATATCAATAGTATTATTTTAGTTTCGTTTTAGCCAACCTGTTATTTTTCCTTTTATTGCACAACACAATATTCACTGATTTGAATAGACTCATTATTGATTTTGCTGTTCATAGCCACTATTTCTAGCAGTCTAATATTACTGATTGAAACCGTCAATATTACTAACTAATTCTTTCAGTGAAATCTTACTGATTTGCAATGCTATATTAACTGGTCATCAAGTGATTATTTATCGTTTTTCAGTGATAATATACTGATTCTGTTTTAGAACATTATGAAAAATAAATGACATAGCGAAAAGTTCTTTTATAATAAAAGAAGCTTAATTGAACTATATTCTCAAAATGTGACTTTTTTTATCGATTTTTTAAAATTTTTATTTGATCTAAAATATTTAATTTTCAATTTCTGACTTGATCAGTTCTTTATAATATAATGACAGTTAGTCTATTTTATCGCATCGACAAATATTTTTTTTTTTATTTACGATGTTTCGTGATGCGCTTCTGATTGCATTGAATTTCATCAACTTAACAATTTTTTATATGAAGGGGTCACACTTTTCTTTTTGGACAGTGCAGAAGCGAGTCTACCCACTATTCACTAAGAACTTAATTAAATTCTCATTGTTATCAAAATCACTGAAGATGGCTTAAAAATAAACCAAAATGTTCGGATGGAACTTTGTAACTTTTAAGCAAATATATTTTATATTAAGAATTTTTGCGCCCTAATAACGTCTTATTAGCCTTTATTTCTGTCATTTGGTTATTTAAAAATTTTTGATATTGAAATGTGGAGCATTCTATACATTTCTAGTTCTGGTTGATAGTTATATTTGTACTTATCATAAAAGAATTAACGGTATGATTCGTTCGAGACATTACGAGAAGGCAATCGCTCGCACCATTGCTTTCAATGCACACGAGAAATTCCTGGTCGCCCGATAACGCTCCTGTTTTCTACGATGGAAGCTTTCCGACACTACCGCACGTGAACGAATCAGCGCGGTGGTACTTTCCCCGGGTGCAGGTTGCATGGGAATTTTTGATGCTGGAAAGGCGTATTCCTGAATGAAGGCGTATTCCCTGTAGAATCATAAGGAGAGTTCGACTTGAAAGTGGCTCCGTGCCTCGCCGAACGATTCGAATCTCGCGAAAGGGCTTTTCCGCGCGAGTGCTTACCCTCGGTGCAACTTCTCGGCGACATACGTCGCTGCTTCCATAAAGAGGTAGGAATTTAAAGTCGCGGTTTGTCGGAATAAAAGCGCTCGTACGCATTCGTACGCGTTCTTCCGCGAGGAACGTATGTAAATTGCGACTGAAAGAAAGATCGGAAACTCAAATGGATGTGTAAATATCGATAACGAGGATTGTAGACATATTTATGTATAAACGAGCGGATATTACAAAACAAATCGACTTAAATAATGGAATTAATAACTGAACAAAGAGAGATAAATCGAGATCGGTTGTAAAGGCAGAAACTAAAAGAACTAGACTCGATCGTTTTACAGCCCGGATTTTCTTCTTGCGAGGTCAGACGTTTGCGTATCACTGTAAAGATTGAGATCCAATATGCTGATCCTTCAGTTTATAGTTCGATTTTATCGTACGAGGACTTACGTTGGTTTTGTGGCACTTTGTACATTTAGTGCGCTACGCTATAAGCCCCGAAGTTCTTATTTCTGTCGCGCGTCACGTATAAATAATATCCAAGATACGTGAATAACGAGCGAGCGTATCTCCTAAAATACGTTAAGGGCTCCGTGTATTGCTAATCATATTGCCTTACGGCAAATCGGAGTAGCTCAACTAATATCAAAGCGATGCTCCTACTTGTGCCGAGATTAGTTTGTTAGTTTATGGTATCGAGTCCTTATACAACAGCAAGAGAAACGTAGCGGTTTAAGGGAATTACGCGATCCTGACTTTGGCCTCTAGGGCAAAGTCGCTCGACGGAACGGTAAACGTTTACTTATAGTGACGGACGACAGTGGAAACGGTCAGAATGTATCGACACACGCGGAAAATCGATTTCTCCCGCGGGAACCTTCACCGCATGCACGTGAAATGCAGGAGAATGGCCCAAGACGGAAACTCCGAAAGCCGATAATTAGATGGATATCGTATATACGCGAGAACACATGCGCGATCGAGTCGCATACGGGAATCCCAACGCGAGTGTGTCGGTAGCAGCTTGAAACCTGGAAACGTAATTTCCACATTTTCCACGGTTAGGTCTTCTATCTTCCTTCTCCTCCCACAGGATATTACAACTATTACAACGAACCGTTCCTCCGCATTTTCGTGGGTGAGTTAATCGATTTTTAATTATCACACGTGACACGAGATGGGTGGATTTAATCGGGAATAAAAAAATATATTAATATGCAGTGGAAATATCTTTTATTAACATAAATTTAAAATTAAAATCGTAAAAGAACCTTCAATTCGGTTGAAGTTCCTTAAAACTAAAATGTCCTTAAAGTTATTAATGTGTCTTGTGTTTTTATTTTCGCATTTATATGACATAGATAATTACTGACAGAAAGTTATGCGTTATCTCGATAAAAATTACTATTCATTAAGATGCTGCTCACGCGGCTGTACGCGATTAAATTACGTTTAACGTAATCAAGCTTGGACAAGGCAATGTAACTCGAGCCTTCGCGTGCAATTAACCAATTGAAAATGGAATCCTAGGAATTCTCGGCAATGTGCGGATATCACCAAGCATTATCGAATAACCAATGACTCCTCAGGAACGTGAATATGAAAAGATGATTTTTCGTGATGGCATTATCCGCTTTCGACAGTTGATACTTTTTTTACACTACTCGAGTGGAAATTTTCTTAATTAAAAAACCGGTATACCTTCTTTCCTTTCGCTCGTTCACGGTTTTTATCTCTTCTCTTTCTATTTTTCGCAAAATTCAATCGTCGCATTTCCGGGTAACGTTGAAAACGCATTTCCATGAAAGTTGGAGCATTTTATTTCACTTTTTATTAGAAAATTATAACCGCTTATTATATATAATAATTGATCTTTGATTTGATATTTTTTTATTTATGAATGTTTGCAATTTATCCTTTGTAACATGATGTTTACAGAGCGAGTTAAAAATCCAAATTCAAAAAATTAAATTTTTTCATTTATATTTTTATGTGAATAGCCGATCGCTCATTTTGTCGATTTATTCTCGCAAATATTGGCACATGGTATACGGTTGTTTTGCAGGTTGACCTCAATGATATTAGTTTTATTTTGTCCGACAACTTTTCACGAAAAAGTAGAAATAATCTCATTTCAAACTCAAACTCGTCGGCGGAAAGGTTCGACCACAAAATTAAGTCTTTATTTCGTATAAAAGCTAACTGTCGGTTCAGTTGTCACAGTTTGTCCATCGTCGCCTTTTTTTATCCAGATGAATACTTTTACAATGCAACAATTGCAACAACCGCGGCAAAGGGTGCAGCCGGTGTAATTTCAAACTTCGACTTCAAAGTATTATCGAATTGAATTGTTTCGTGAATCGTTTGTTCACGTTATCATATTAAGCTCTGTTGAATTTCTTCTTTTTTTGACTCAGTGTATTTGATACAGTAATTGATTAATACTAATTTTGAGATATATTTGCATTATTTTAAAAAATTCTAAAAGATTTTAATAATTTTTGTTTTTTCTAAATGATTTAATTACAATTTAACAAATAATTCAACGCGACGTGTTTGATATGAAATGTTACATATATTTATAACGATATATTGATCGCTTCCGCGACATTATCCGCGTCAGAAGATTTACTTTTATTTTATTATGAATTTTCTCCGATAGTTTAATTAAATGTACATTGTTAAAATCATAATGTCAAGTTATACTGAAATTATATCGTTAAATTTAATTTGAGTCATTTTTAATTTCTATAAGTCGTCCACTGCTCTTACGCTAATATGTCATTAATTTAACTAAAACAACAGAGTTAAATAAATTACCTCAAGAAATGTATTAAATTTGACTCAAATTTATTATTTATTAAGTACTAATATAACGCATAATAATATAGACTTTATATATAGACTTGTTTACTTTGAAACTAAGCAGTTTAATTACAGAAATAGATTAATTAGATAATTTGTGATTGTTTTTTTTTTAATTACATATTTTATATTAAAATAATGCATTTTGACACATATGGAGAAGTTAAAAATTAAAACAATGTTATTTAACGGAATTGGTATCTAAAGGAATTGGTTTAAATTTGCTATTTTAATATTTAACAGTGTATACGCAAGATATCGCTTTTGTAATGTATAACGTTGGAAAATAAAATTCCAACATTTCTTAACAGCGCGATTTGATCCTCGAAAGAGAAAAGATGTGATACCATTTCTTATCGAACCTGATCCGAAAGTGAGCAGATCTTCTCATTGACGCGTTAGCACTCACTGTTGCAGATGGTGGTTGGAGTCTGTCAGAAAAAGCGGCAGTGCAAGTTCAACACTGACCCGAAGACTTTCCAAGGTGATCCCTGCCCCGGATTACGGAAGTACATCGAGGTCGCCTATAAATGCCGTCCCTGTAAGTATTCTCATACATGCAGATGCACGTACACATACGTTCGCACGGATGCATGCGCGAACGTGCGCGGGCAGATGTGAGATCGAGTTGTGCCTTCGGGAAAAAGAGAAAGGATCGTTTTTCTCCGAGACATCCGATTCCTTTTTATGCGAACATCGAGCGTTAGGTTGGCTCGCCGCTCGCATAAGAACCAGCGATATCGATGGAATTCCTCGCGCGACACGCACGACGGATTGGCGGGAGGCTCGCGGGGAAATTCTCGGGCGCGACGTGATCCGGCAAACTCCGACCGATTCCGGTGGCTGCGGGAATATTTGCTACGGGTAAAAACGTAATTTTTCGATCATTCCAAGATGGAATTCAAGTGAAATCGAAGTTTGGCGAAGTAATGTAACTTGCTATCAGGACTTTAACGATTTTATGATGAGTTTACTTACTGCACTTTACGCAGTTAAATAGATGATTTGGGATGAGGTAGGAAAATGATAAAATTTAATCCTAAACAAAATGGTAATAATTTACTCGTTTCTTTTCGAAGAGCCAAATTTCAATGCTCTAATGTTAAAATTTATAAATTTTTGCTTTGTATTGCGTGGAATTTCACTGCATTTGCTACGCTGAGCTTAGCGCGAGAACAAAACCAATGCGTTTGAACTGTAACAGTGATAACAGGGATCTATATATATCCACGTAAAGCAATGAGGACAACCTGTTGCAGTAACAAGTTTCAAGTAATTTTTGCTACGGAGTATAGCAAGTACTCCATCGCGGCGCGTTTTACATTCTGTACCTATAGATCCGCACTGGTTCCTGCAGCCGCGCTCAAGCCGCAGTCATCTCATTGTTTACCGCGCGCACGGTAAATCCAAGTGCTTTTTCGGAGCACTGCTGGCAGCGTTAAATCACTCTCCAGAACAAAGGTGTGTCAGTTTCGTGTTGAAAAAGGTACCAGCAGAATATAAACGCAAGAAACCTGGTTTCGTAATCAGTTTCAGTTCGATACGATACGAGAATGTTGAATCAAATTTAGAAATCAAATGTAGAATATTTATTATTTCTTCGATTTCTTTCACAATTTCAAATACACGTCTGACTATGACATATAGAAAATAAAACATATTGTGCATTGTAGGTATTATTGAAATTTATTATATTATTTTTTTGGAACTGAATGGAAAGCAATATATATTTCTTTTGATACAACTCGATTATTTACAATCTATGGGTTTGCTCTAAATCGAATTTACCACGTTGCGTATTACACTTTTAAAAATATTGCGCACGTTTTTTTATGCCATTTGCACTGAAACAAATCTGATAACATTGAAGTATTAAATATATTATTTCCTATTTTGTTTCCCATGTAACCATATATATTGTTAACAAAGCACGATATAAAAAATATTTTAATTTTATAAAAAATATTATATTTTGCACACCCTTTGAAACGAATATTTTTTTATTTACAAGTGTTTCTAAAAACCATAAAATGAAAATTGTTACACTGTAAAACTTTTTAAGGTAATTTTGTGCAATATTCTTCATGTCTGTCAATTATCGTATTTTTATTATTGTATATATAAAAATATGTACATATAAAAAATAGCTTTTAATTATTTTGTTAACTTTCACTATTAAAAAATACTTTTACTATTAAAAAATAGTTTTTAAGAATAGATAATATTTTACAATAAAAGTAAGTTTTATCATTTTTATCAAATGATAACTAACTACAATTAAATATTTTTAATTTCCGTATTTAAATAATTTTGGACATCGGTAATAGATTTCTAATTTCAAGAATTTATTCTGTTACAAGTTTTTTAATTTACGTTTAAGAAAAGAGATAAATATATTTAAATGCGTAGTAAAAATAACATTGAATAAATAAAACGAAAAATACCACGTTTGATATATTCAATTCTCATTTGATTGTAAAGTAAGTTACAAGACATTTTTGCTTAACAAGCTTCGCAATCAATCTGCGAGATTATTTTTAGAAAAATAGTGAGCTCAGGAACGAGAACAGATACTTTACCTATTGAACAACCATCATATTATTTAATATTGGATATTAATGATTGTTTAAATTCTCATATGAAATTATTAGTCTTGCAATGATGAGTGTAAAGTAGTATAATGATACAAACATTTGATCAATTTCTATTGCATGAAAAACATGAAAGAGGATTTTTATACAAGTTGCTTTAATATATAAAACATTTTGAGACAGATTATTAGTAAGTTATTTTATGCATCATTTTTTGCACTGATAGTTTTGCAGAGTACAGCTTAAGCATAACGCGTAATTTTCTGGCTGCAAAATGATGAGTGCAGGAAACTATAAGCGAGAATGTGTCCCGTAAAAGGTTCATTTTACAAAACTTTTAATTTTCTTTTTTTTTTGAGAATATAGTGTTGCGTACAACTACAAAATAAAAGCTACAAGCAGTCATTTAGAAAGCACGCGGTTGCACTTCGTGTTCACTAACGGACATGTAGGAAATATGACGATAATGGCGACGCTTTAAACAAAAGTTTATTCTTGTCGCAGTTTTTATTATCTGGAGCAACATATGCGTGCCCACTGCAACGACGCACGCAACTTTGTTACCACAACGTTATAATACTTTTATTATTTTTTATTAGTTTATATAAATTGTGTAACAAATTGAATATGCAAAACGCAGAATTTTATATTTCTACGACTTTATTATAATATTTTTAGGCAAGCGAATGTTTTCTCATTATTCCCTAACAATACGATGCATCTATAAATTAATTGATGTCAAATTAAATTCTTGAAATGCAGCTTATAGCAAATAATAGCAAAATATAGATATGCATATCCGATTTTGCAGCATATTTGTATTGAAACAGAAAAAGAGACAAAGAGAGAATCTATTATCTCTGAATAAAGTCCTGTTTGTGAATCCATTAAAATGTATATTCGCATTTCGTATATTTACATCCATCACAACTTCGTCCGAAAAACGAAACGCCCGAGCGCCGCAGGGATGACGCTTGTACGTGGCTAACGCGGTTGTCCTCTGTAATACATCAACGGGACGATTACATATTACAGGTGTCGCGTTACGTGCCAAAGCCAGCCGACACCTCACGCGCCGCCCGCAAATCTATCCGGCGACAACACGTGCCACTTATTGCACCGATGTACACGCACATGATAAGCCGCATGTACGAACGTGCTTAATCTGTCTAATCAATTTTTGCTTCGTTCGTCTGATGATCAAATGTAATGAGGAGTAAACGAGGTTGCTTCACGTTTCGCACCGCGAGTGAGATTTGCAACGCGTGTAATGAGCACTCAAATCGCAATCGGATAGTATTCATGCACCTGATTGCGATTAACGAATGTAAACATATTTTTAATTTCTCGATCTCCGTTTGTATATGCAATCTAAATCTTATTTTAAAAATTCGAAGCTTCGAAAATTGTTGTAATGATTTTTTTGCATACATTGCTTGAAGTACATTATTATATCAATTACAGATTAATAGAATTATTGCACGCTTGGATTAATAATTCGCAGTGATGTAATTGTGCTTGTCTATTTGTTTTTATTACTTTTTTTATGTTTTTTTTTTAAATTCATGTTACTCTTTCTAACCTGTTGTTCTGTATTTTGCGACTTTCGCAGTAGTTAATGAGAAATTAATTAATAAAGGGTCTACGAATCAAGGGTCATTATTATACGCTCTCACTTACAGGATCTCGAGATCTCATCCTTATCAGCTCCTTGGCTTTCTCGGTCATCCTCGACACGTATTTCTTCTCCGCATTATTCGCGTCCACACCGCACCGAAGTGCTCAAAAAAGGGCCGGACATACTTTGAAAAGAATTCCATTCGTCGGCGTACACGGGCCGGTCCGGGTACCGACGTGCCCTGTCGGAAAGAGAAGGGCACGTATTCGCTCGCGTTTACCTTCTTTCTCGTCTCCGCCCCATGCACACAAGCATACGTGGAAACTGGAGATTCCATCGATGTCAGGAAAAGTAGGTCGATCGAAGTCCCGGTCTTTTGCTGAAAAAGCGAGGAGCCGGCTCCATTGTCGCTTCGAGTAGTCCACCGTCGAGGGAATTACCTCTCTCCCCTTTCAACCCTCTTTCCGCCACTTCCGCGCCATGGTGGCGCTTCCTCTTTTTTGCCAATTAAATCCCCAGACTGGACATTTCTCTCTCTCTCTTTCTTTTTTTCTCTCTCTCTTCCTCCCACTCTCTTTTTCTTTTTTCTCTCTTCTTCTTCGCCCTTCTCTCTCTCTCTCTCTCTCTCTCTCTCTCTCTCTCTCTCTCTCTCTCTCTCTCTCTCTCTCTCTCTCTCTCCTCCCCTTCTCTCTTTCTCTCTTGCATGAGCTGCACGGAGTACCCCACGGCAATAAGGAAGTTCCGCGAGCTCTCTCGCGTATACCATGGATTCGCTCTTTCGGGCGAAATTTCACGGGCCATTGACGCTCTGGTCTTTGATATGTCCGTTGGATAGCGCTGGCCACTTCTACGTGGATACGAGCCTCAAGAGAGCTTTGGCTGTATGGCGTGGCGATTTTTGCTTTGCATGTAACGTGGCCGTAATAGCGCGACGGCATCCTACGTAGGAAAATCTTAGAGACGTGCGAAGCGACGACGATAATCTTATGCACCGTGAATAACGAAGATTGTATGTATTATGTATATAAAAGAGTTAGACCATCCCCACATTTTAAAATCGGTTATTGTGATACTATGATACTATGATGGCATTATCTTTTATTACAGCCAGAGATGGTTAATTTAGATTAGCTTAACTTTCGGATGCTGTAGTCTAAAGAATTAGGTACATAGAAGAGACCGGGGCAAGTTGTCATACGGAGTTGGTTGTCAAAAAGCTTATAACTCAATCAATATATACTAGAAAATTCTCTTTTTTATTGCTTTTTATCTTTTATTTTATTTTTTAGATTGCTGACATAATATTAATTTATAGTGTAAAATGGTTTGCGCCAAAAGCAACGCGTATACAACTTACAACTTTTAAGAAAATGAAGTTGGCGAGTAAATTTTTCTAATCTTCTAATTTGTCTTTTTTGTTAGTTTTTGGCATTACCAATTTCACTGTAATCGTAAAAAATATCATGTTTTAAATAAGTTTTAGATGTGTTGAATAATCATTATTGTAACAAAATTTGTGAATATAATCTCTTATTTTAAAAAACGGCCGTATAGGGTAGATTATCCTAAATGAGCTTTTCTATCTATTCTTCGAGAAAGCCGTGTTTTTCCATCTGGCGACACTGGCTTGAACAGTCGTTCAGAAGTTATGTGAGATAACTATGGTATGAAAATAAGAAAGAAAGATAGAGATAAAATTCCACCTGATATTATTTTGGAAGCCGTTATCGCAGTGAAAATACATAATTTATCTATCGACAAGCTGCATTAGGATTTAATATTAATTACCCTGCATGATTATTGCAAAAAGTCCTGAATATGTAATTATTAACCTTGGAACGTATGACAATCAATCTCCAGTATAGGGTTAATTGTCACATTTTCAGTTTTATTTAAAATTAAATAACTTATTTGCACGATGATATATTTTTTTTTAATACCTAAGGGATGTAGGTGTATTTTAACGTATATAATTGTTTCAAAATCTTACATACATTTTTTCTAAAAATCGCTAAATAAAAACTATGACATCTTGCCTCGGTCTCCCCTATTTTACGTCAATTATAGGGTTTGAGTGTCATGACTGAAATATTCAGATGAGAACAATTCAAAGTTTTATTACTAGATATTATTTTAGAATAAGGATTCTTTTATTGTAATAATAATAAAATAACAATAACATCTACTTGTTAGAGTAGATTAAATGTATTTATTACATGGGACAGTATAAATGGAAAATATATAGATTTAGAAAAATACGATTTACCAGGATTGGAATTAAAAATATAATAAAATACAAATATGAGGGATATTGAATAAATATTAAAATGTGATATTGAAAATAGGCCAATATGATGTTTATATTGGTAAAATTTCATGAAAGAAGAATGTATATGTTAAAGGAAGTAAAGGAGAGATATTTATTTTATTATATTAAATTCATATTTATTTTATTAGATATATTAAAGTTGAATTTACAGAATTTCAAAGCTGAAATTTAGAGTTTTTGCATGTTTTAATATAGTTCTGGCCATAGCATGACTATATCAGTACTGTTCTTGCTAGAAGCTCGGTGCAGGTTGTATATGCGTGTAAAGAGAAAACGAAAAATATGTATAAATCCAGAAAAACGCGATATTTTTGTCAGAAGAGCGAAAATATGAGCTAGAAAAAAAAAATAAAACGAGAAGTAGGTCAGCCAATGTTCATGATACTACGAAGTAAAGACAAAACTGGCTGATACAGCGGATTAGTAAGATTAGTCGATGTCGTTGGTTTTGGCACGTTGGCGATCTTGGTGATGCTATCGCGTAAAACAAAGTGTGTGCACGGTCTCGCACCGCACGTAATTTCGCCTTAAATCGCGATGGTAGCCATTGGCCTCGGTTCGCCGGCGGAAGAAGTTCGAAAGCCAGCAACCACCGTAAATCGCCAACTCAATAAAGGAGGGCATAACACTTTATCTCGGGCATAAGTGCACCCGCCGACTTTCGTGCGTGGGTTAGAAACATGGTCGCGGTATGAAAAGATGTTGCCTGGCGTGGGATCGCTGGGTTATGGTCAAACTTGTTCTTCCGCAACAAAACCGCGATATATCAACGAGTTACCACGGCGTTTCGTTGCACTCGAACACCGGTGGATTCACCGGACGTACATCCGGAATTTTTATCGCCAATTCTGTCGCGACGGGACTGTGTTTAATAACACGTTTAATTGCAAGTTTACGAGGGCAAGAGAGATAAGAAAATAAAGCTTTTTAAGGAAGAGAAGCTTCATTGCTGTTTTGAGAAAGAAGGGCAATGTAGCATTACGGCGAAAATTATATAAGATCCGTAAAAATTGTTCCGCCAAATATGAATATTTCGTCGAATATATAATAGTTACACCGAGTCTGCAATTTGCGAGTAATTTTCGCAAGATTAACACCTTCAATTAGCAGTTGTAGCTTATTGTCCGTAATTTGTTGATATTGATTAATGTGTGAAGTTTTTGTTTCATAAAAAATATAATATTTAAAATAAGAGAATATTCAAGAATCAAGAGTTCTTTTTTTATTTGTCCTCGTTCAGATATTCGCGATCAGAAATCGGCGCAAGACCGAACGCCGGCAATCCGTAAGCTCGCAAACTGCGTCCGTCGCAAGAAACAACGCGGATCTGTGCATCCCGCAGAGGGAGAAACGCAAAAACGTACTATCGGCAGCTGCAAGCCATTCCAGTCCATTGAAATTCGCGAATGCAACGTTACTTCGTAACGAGACAAGTAGACAACGTTTGTTTCACCTCCCCGAAGAAACGTCTGTTCATAAGAAAGCGCTCGTGTTTTTTACGGAACTCCAATCGCGGAACTCACGGCTCATCGCAATTTCCGACAAAAATAGGAAGATTCTTTTCCTTCTTTTTTTTTCTTTTGCTGTGCGAAATGAGAAATAAGCACGGTGCTTGCTTGCTAATAAGATACACTTCATAAACCGGCATCGCGTCGCGAACATAATTGCGTTTTACGCGGCGGTTGCGGCAACGATGGTGCGACGGCCGCTTTATTAAAAGCTGGTTTTGTGGTTTCAGATGAGTTCAGGAGTAAGGTGGCTTGCGAGAACGAAGTCGTCAATCTCGTTTGCCATCCCGGCCAGAGGGTGGCGATTTTCAGTGCTGCCTTCGGTAGAACGGAATACGAGTCCCTGCAGTGTCCGCAGCCGCTGGGTGTGCAGGAAGAAAGTAAGTGCCATCATCAATCATCCTGCATATCTTCGTTAATTATAATTTACGACTTATTATAATTCCGTTTTTTTTTTCTCGTTTATCGAGATTACGTGATTATGACATGCCTGTTCGACATATATCGTATTACTTTTTATTAAAATAATGAAACACAAACTTGTGAATTTCAACGCGTTACAAACTTTCATGTGTTCTTCACATTTGGTATCTTAGTTTCATGTCGCATCCGAGTACGTCATTCATTTCGTAAGAAATATCGATGCGACGCTCTCCGAGATTGTAGCTGATGTTAAGCATTTATTCACATAAATTCCGCGTGTCGTTAAAATAATGATATCCATCATATATGCATAAACATTAAACTGAAATTCTGCAAGGGCGATAAAATTGTAGAGTTTTTCGAACGCTTCAGTTTCTAGCGATATAACGAGAATCGATCGATAATTTCTATCGTTCATTTCTTCTGTTTATCGCTGAGTTCTGCAGAGAAGCCGATATTTGTCCTAGTTTATTGTCATACTTGGCGAGATTGCAACTCTTTCTTCCGTTGCTGCCGAAGTTTCGGATGAGGTTCGGGCAATGTGGGAAGAGAAAATTAAAGTGAGTTCTCCCGCAGGGTATTCTTNAAAAAAAAAGAAGTCGAGTGTTTCCGTTTCCCAAGTGGAGCGGGATAATTCAATGACCGACAGATGCATTTGGGCGCCAAATGTGACGTTTGATATCGGGAAAGCTTGTTATTCGCGTTCGCGCGTCGGGAGAGGCGCACGCCGCTTACTTTTAATTCAGAAAGAACGAAGAGCTGCCTGCCTCTCGTTCCCAAGACGTGGTTTTATTTAACTTTTCAAAGTAAATTCTTTTAACTCACGAATTAATGCTTCGGTCGACCGCTCGCGTTTCCCACGACGACTTTTTGTCCCGTCCAATCAATCGATTCCTACGAAAGCACACGAAGAGAACGCTGAGCGAGGGAACGTAAACTGGTTCATTGCGCAGACTATACTACTGATACTTTAACGATACCATTTAATTCTGAAACATTGAAACGTTATTTTCACGTATAGATCTAAGAATGTTTTTATTTATCTAACAGGTCTTTGCCGTTCTTTTATTTTTAATATTATGTCGTGCCTCGAATCATAATAATTGCAGATTGCTTTAATCATTGAGACAATAATTCGTATATACACGATGGAATTATTTTTTCTTACTAGCTATAGTTAACTAATTTTAGAGACAAAACTGGAAAGAGAAGTAAAGAATCAATTATTCTTAGTTAACTGTATAAGAAGAGACTTTATTTATTTGCCTTTTTACTCTTTTTAAGAGAAAATATCATTTCCGTTCCTTTTTAGGTAAAGGAAATTTTTACAATTGTATGAATAGCTCGGCTCTGTTCACGACGATCCAATAAATCTTTCCATCCCACACTATCCCTTGGTTCACTTGTCCGGTCGTCATCCGCCAACTCGTAGAGCCACCCTTTAACGCGAAGGATCGAAAGGTTGCTTGCCGCTTGAGTACGACAATAAGGAACAAAATCTACGGAATGGTGCCGCGTTATAATAGTGCTTTCTCGTGCTTCTTTGCCATAAATGGCTCGCGGTCGCCTTGATCTCCCTTTACGAGACGCGATGCGTCGTCACGTCAGGTCGACGTGAGCGATACGTACATTTTCTCGCACAAAAGAGTATCGGAAATTCGGAAGACTTCCTCCTCTTCCATGGATTCCGTCTTTTCTATCATTCTGCGTGAAATCGATAGATTCTATCTCCGACGAGCCATGTATATGTTGTCGGCCAGCCTTTGTAAATTATTCAATAACGAAAAAACAACGTTACGCAGTGGTGTCATCTATAAATCTATGTCTTCCATAAATCATAAACGATGTAAGCAGAATTTTATATTTTATAAACGTTTGAACGCGAGTTCGCAAAATAGCAGATCCCTCTTGTCTCGGATTAAAGAGTTAATTGCACGTGGGAGTTGTATTTTCCATAATGTTTGCGTTATGTAATGTTTATGTGAATTTTAATCTAACCAAGCAAAAGTGGATTTATATATGTGGCTTTTAAAAGCTCTTTAACTTTTGTAAATTTGTGTACCAGAATGAATCGTCATCCTTTTCGTTTTAATTTTGTGGAATTATTATTGGGAAAACATATAAACTTGTTTCTTTTTTTGTAATTTCACATAAAATGCGTTGGAAATATCAAGAATACGAATTTCTTGCAGTTTTCTTTTTTCATATAGTACATGTTTGATATTACCGTTATACTGTTACAGATTGCATGATGGACTTCGCAACGGAAACCGTGATGCAATTATGCCACGGTAAACGACGATGCTCAGTAGTGGCTAACAGCACAACGTTTGGCAGACAAGACCCTTGCAGTCCAAACAGCAAAACGTACCTCAAAGTCGTGTACACCTGCGGTGAGCGAAAGAAATTCTCTTGTCTTCAATTTTGTTGTCATGACTAAATGTACAGCGTATCTCGCAATAGCTACTGATCCGTTTTTTAGAGCTAAACTTTATTTCGAACAATATAAAGGCTATAAATATATTAACGATTTTAATATAACTTGGATAATAACTTTGGAATAACTTTTGGACTGGAATAATAACTTGGGCAATTTTGAACAGATATGATCAAATGCTAAGAGATACGCTGCATATTTTGTCGCTGCCAGCTCGCAAATAAAACGGGTTGAATAATGATGATTGAATCGCAATAACATTATGAAAAAATAGCGATGAGAGATATGGTATTTAGTCGTACAGAGAAAAGTAATTACTTAATTTGTACGAGCGTTTTTTCCCGAGTGTAGCCGGCGGCGATTCACCGTTCCAATTCTTGAAAAGTAGTGAGAAAAACTGATACTACGAGCCGTGTAATAACGTGTTCGGTATGGGATCTATCCGGAGCTTGCTGCACAATGGCGTATAATGAGCGCAGGAACGCTCTTCTCTGAGGAGAAGTTATTTTATTGCGAGGTTCGAAGTGACTCTGGCGCGGCAACAAGTCAGCGACAGCGTTAAACAAAATGACGTTGTCGCAGGGTCTTTCCTTCAGCCCGGGACGGGATTCTCGTACTGAATTTCGTCCTCGACATTTTTAATGGGCACTCTCCCCGAGAACGGTGCGTCACGAAGAATAGCGAAAGAAAACTGTTGTTGAAAATTGTCGACGAAAACTAACGAGCGGCATCATCGGAGCGAATTCCGGATGTTATTCTCTTGAGAAACGGAAAACTATTTTCGGTTATCATGATACAAGATGCAATTTCATGTTTCCGTTGAACTTGTTTGTTTACATTCGACGGAATATAATTTTATGCGAGTGTCGATTACATCGCGCCGGTTCGCGACATTTTTGAAAAACTCTACTCAGGAATTCACCGCACACATAATTTAAAAAAGTAAAAAAATGTGTATATTATGTAGAACGAGTTGTGTAGGATGTAAATGTCTGGTCGCAATATTTGCATCGTCGTTGAATTTTCGTTGCGCGAGCGTACACGCTCGTGTACAAACTCTTTTCGCGAAAACCTCCGAATCTTTTCAGCGGAGTCGCAACACCGCAATAACATTCTTCGCGAAAAGTTGCATGCGAATTGGGAGACGTTAACAGGGGAAGTTTTATACGACTTGCTAGATGCTCATGCCTCGCGAGAACAACGAAAAAGTGATGTGTGGTCGTCGCAGTGTTCTAATCTCTTTTACTTTTGCGAGCGAAATTACACGCACACGTACATTTTGTTAGCAAATAGCATCGCGCGCTCTTATAACAATTTTATTACTTTGTTGCGGAATAGCTCGTTTACATTAATCGTAATCATCTTTTACCTTCTTAACAAAAGGAAGGAAAAAGTGGAAAAAAAGGTACCGTGTTATAAAAATACGCTGCAATTTTTCTTGAAACGTATATAATTTATTCCTACCGTGGAAACTGACTTGTGAATTCTTCGCTAAAACTTACTTTAAGAATTGGTGAAAAAAAAGAAATTGGACGAGAAAGAGGAAGAGAAAGAGGAGAAATGGTACGGGTATCAAGATAGTATTACGCATAATGAATAACATTATTTTCTAACTTAATATTCTTATTTAAAATATCTATATTTAAGATATTTTTTTTTATCTTACTTTGACGGCATTTCAGTAGTCAGACGATAATCAATTATAAATTTTCGATCCAGCGCAACTGTGAAATACATATTTTATTAATGTGATATGAATTTAATTAAATCGTTTTTGATTAAAAAGATTAAAAAGAGCTGAAATTCGGTCGCCTACCATTGAAATGATAAGTGCCTCTTAGCAGTGGAAGGGTAGGAAATCGCGCTGGCCCTTTTGTGGCTCGTCGCACGTCAAATTACCGGCTGTAAACGACCGTGCACGGATTATGATTCGCGCGACGTAACCGAGAACGCATTTGCATGTGCCTGTGAATACCCGATGCGAGCTCATTAGTCAATGTCACTTCGGTTCCTGTTACCGACTGGCAACGTTTGTGAAGGAAAGAATAAAAAAAGAATCGTCGCTCGGTATTCTAATTTAGCGGTGAGTCATGCATAGTTCTTCGTGGCACGCGGCTCTCCTGGTGGCCGCGAGCAAAATATGCGCATATGATGGTACGTGAAAAAAATTGTGAAATAATAAATCCGTCGATCCGAGTCCGTCGCGTCTCTTCGCCGATCAAACATTTTGAAATATCGCAAAACCACATTTTATAACAATTTTATAACAATATTGTTATAAATTTTATTGTTAAAAATGCATGACTGCACGAACGTAGGAATCTGTGGATAGGATGTTAACATAGCGATAAAAATATTTTATGGTCGATTTATCAAACTTTTTCCCTCTTTTTCCCCCCTTAAGAGAGTGGCGCATTGTTTTTTTCTGCAAATTAATATTGTTTTTGCATATAATATCAAAAAATTGTACGCGATTTGGAAATAAGTTTCTTGCAAATTCTTATTGAATAGCAAAAAAATTCCTATTAAACTTATTCGTTGAACCACGTTTAAAATAATTCGAAGTATTCTAAGGCAATATCAAACCTTCCTTCTTATCCATGCATGTATGCGCACACGCTGCCAAGAGACATGCTCGAGGAATAATAAACTGGCATGATAAGAAAGTAAGGCTTGTAGTGAATCGAATTTTTTCGCGTCGTGCTGGTTCAAAAAATTGAATGACATAAAAATCACATCGAAATTATTTTAATCGTTGCAATGCTTTTAGTAAAATTGACACTAAATACGTATAGACGAAAGCATAATTATGATATATTTTATAAATCACATTCATTATATTTAAATTTTGTACATGTATTTTGAACTTTAATGAGATTATACAAATATTCAAATTATATAGAATCATCGAAAATATTTATATTTGAGAAATATTATATTCAAAACAACCAAAAAATACATATTACACAATATTTTTAAATAACAAAAATCTATTTAACGATATTGATAATATTTTTAATTTGTATATTACATAAACTATATTTGTAATTGTTTTTGTTTACACATTTTCGAATATTGACAACACAGTAAATTATGTAAATGTGACCATTTAAGATTGCAGTTGAAAGATGATAAAACGGATGAGGAATCGTATATATCTTTTCGGTGATATAAAATTAACATATATATATATAACGGCAGCGCCAGAACATTCTTTTTCCGTCGAATTTACATTCGATCGGATGACGATATTCCGAATGAAATTAGTTGCACTTCCTATACTATTCATACTATTTCTGTAAAGCGTGCTTCCCATACTATTCATACTATTTCTGTAAATCGTGATCCCTGTCTTCTTTACTGAGTTCACCTGAGAATATACCTGGAACAATTACCGAGCGATTACAAAGTGTAATTGGATCCGCATGAATTATCAATGTACATCAAAGTCCCACCCTTTCCCCTTTGCTACGAGCGTGAATCGTCAATCGCGCTCATGGAATTAGAAGTAAAGCTCTGCAAATCCGTGTTCCACGAGTTATAATCGATTATTAGCATTGGAAATATGCTAATTAGTTTGCTAATAAGTTTCGATATGTTCAGGACATATTATTATTATTATTATTATATAAAATTGTAAGAATAAATAAAAATATTCATTATGAAATATTCATATAAATTCTGATTCGTTGAGTTAGATGTTTACTCTGAATTTTACCCGCAAATTTTAATATTTAATACGAACACAAAATATCGTCACAAAATATCTACTGTTTTGTTTTTCAGAGAAGTAGAAAATTCATCTTTTGATGTATTTTAATTTTCAATCCTATTCTGTATTTTTCTTTATTTTTTCTTATACATGTATTATTTTCTTATATAATACATATATTAAAATTAAAAAGACAATCTCCAAGAATTATTCGGATATTATGAGGATATAAAGTCACGGATAAAGTGCTCTCCCTGTGATGATATACGTATAAAATTTTTAATCGTCACAAATTAGTCTCCATTCGCCTTAAACATATATTTTTTCGCGAGGTAATATCCGCGAAGTAAAAAATCTCTCTTTCAAACGGAACTTATTTACAGCAGAAGTTATTAAAGAACTATGCCGGCGGTGATGAGAGAAGGGTAAACTTCAGGAAGGAAAATATTCAAACTATGTTTTTTTTCTAATGTACGCAAACTTTCATGAATTATAAGAAGTAGAACATAGTATAATCTATGAAGCCGTATAAAGTAGTTCTTGATTCCATTTATTAACTCTATTTAAGCGGCGCTTCATTAACCGTAGATTTATTCCATCGCTATCTTTTTCACTTAACGTTGCAATTGTTTCGAATGTGTAAATAGGTTCTCGTGGATAAAATTTTCTCTTGATAGAAGATATTCGAAACAAATTAATTTTTTAATTAATGCTCATGTAGAAAATGATTTAATTAATCAAGCAAAAAATTCCATTAAATTATTTTTCGTTTCCAATGCATTGTTTTCTCTGAAATCTTTTATTTTTGTTAATTCCGATTCTCTTCAATTCGGCGGAAGCTACGTTTAATAATTCCAAAGTTCAGATATGAATTGTTAAATATTACATAGCTAAACTTTCCCAGATAATGTTGCTGGATTAATCATAAATCATTATATTAGCGTTACGTACGACAAGAATGAGCAACTTGAGAATTCTCCTTTGTTATATTACGTCTGCTATATTAATTATTATTCACGTTTCTCTAACGATAGAAGCAAAATTCGTCAGATTTCACCATCCATTTCCCTGGAACAGTACAAACTGAATCATCCTTTGATTTCACACATGGGATCTCGTTGACAAAGTGAATGTATATACGTAGCCTATGTCCAAAACCAAATCAGTCGACGTTTAACGATCTATGAATGCGTTGCTTAATTTCACGATACGAGTACATCAGTTCATATTAGTCATTCGGAAAAATTGATTAAACTCATGGTTTATTTTCGTCTCGTCGTACACGCGATCGCGGTTAATTATTCCTTGCTTTTCGCCAGAGAATTGCCAATTCTCACTTGATTGATTTTGCCGTTTTATATACATGTGTCGTCCGTCGATATAAAATTATTTATGGAAATATCTTTTAACTACATTCACAAGACTATTCAATTTTAACGTATTTAAGTAATTTCCTAGGAGATGTTAATTGAGCAATTTTGTTGAAAATCATCTTCAAAACTTTGATTGAATTCACTTTGCATTTTGCATAACTTTCAAACTTTTCTTTATTTTTAAGTTGCCAAACTTTTCTTATTACAATCTTCTTTTTTGCCTTTCGTGGAGGTATTTTCGTGATCTAAGATTTTTTTGAAATACTTCAATGAAATACTTCAATGAAATAAAACTGGCGCTCGGCCGCTTTTACATAATAGCCATTCGATTTACAATAATAGAGGCTATTGATACGCTCCGTGCTGTTTAACGAAGCGTCGATGGATCACGGCAATTCGTCTCAATTGAATTTTGACACGTGGCTGAAGAGCCATGTCAATCAACGATAGAAAATCAAGCGCTCGCGTAGCCACGAAGCTAATTAGGGATCGAAGTGCCAACTCGATGGCGCGTATATAGCTACTTTACATCACAGCGTTCATCGCGAGGTAATGACCCCTCGAATTTTAGCCATTAATCCGAGCTGCGCTGCTAATGAAAAATATTCTTCATGCGGCGAATAATCAATTCAATCCGTGCGTAACGGAGTAGGTATTCGATATTGATTGATAATTTACATACATAAATGACATGTTTCAGCGTTGTTACAGTTTACTAATTCTTTGTTACCTCTAAATTTTATTATCGAAAATGCGTTTGGTCATTTATCACATTATGTAGCAACAATATATTTTCATTAATAGAAATGCGACGAGTTAATATATCGCAATATATTTCGGTTACAGAGACGTATTTTAATTAATAAATAGTGAATGCATGAAGTTATGTATATTAACGATGGATGATATTTCAAAAACATGTACTATATTTTTAGAACGCTACTGTCGCAAAATATTTGCGAGAACAAGAGATCTGTATTATTGATTACATTTGTTCAAGGAAAAAGCAAATGTTGACAAGTACCACTAGATAGTCATATCGTAGGAAACGTGCGCTAGAAAATCGAAGAGACAGGAGAAAAAATATGCTGATTTTTTTAACGTTTATTTGCCAACGTCAACGATACATTTTATGATATTAGATACAAAAGATGCTTCTCGATAATCAAATACTTTTGCAATTATAAAATTGCGTAAAAGAGCAATGAATGCAAATTTTGAATTTAAATGAAATTTTTTTTTCTTTTTTTGCCATAGATGTTTGAATAAAATTATAAATTGTAATAAAGTAAATAAAACTAATTAAATAATTTTTTGACATATTTCATTATTAATATTATCTATATTTGTCGCATATTTCCTGCTAATTTTGTGTGCATTTGTAATTATTAAATTACATTTATTAAAAATGTTTAAATATAATTAATTAATAATGAATAATTAATTAATAATTAGTAATAAGTTGAAATGAGACCGTTATATAAATAAATCATATACTAATAAAGCAAAGCCCAATACGATCAAAATTGGATATCTTAGTGCCTAATAATATTTCTACGTAAATTTAAATATATTTTTCAGTCCATAAACTATTCTTTAGGATTAAGATTTTCCAGACTTGAAACACAATCCTAAACTCTGAAGTTCGAATAATAATAATTTTTAAAAAATCATAAATTAAAATGAAATCGTCAAATGATTATCAAATTTCAATAATATGAAATAATATGAATAATGTTAAAAAACTTATCATTTCAAAACACTGCAAAGAAATTTTATTGCAAAAAATATTACTTAGAGGATAAATCTGGAATCTAGAATCTCCCTCCGAAACAAGTCTTTCCTAATTCGATCACCGAGACATGATAATATTTATCAAAATAACCAGTGTGTATTAAGAAAGAACATCATTTTTCAACCGATGTATATAAACAATAATAAATTAAAATGGATCGTTAGATGAATAAATTAAATTAATAAAGCAAAGCCAAACACCATAATTAATTAGTTATTGCTGATATTAAGTAATTGATGACATTTACATACAAAAAAATTTATATACAAAAATAAAAGCATTTGTGAGCTAAAATCAATAAAATTTTATTTTCTTTAAAATTTAAAGTGCGAAATAAGATCAAGCTGCGAGCAAAACTATCTTTTAAATGTGCTAACGTACGTGTGATATTTTTAAGGTCCTTTGCCGAGAATTTCTCTCGATTTCTATTTTAAACAGTGAGTTACAACGTGGTGGTGCCTCATGGAAGATTAATGAACCAATCTTTCACTCCCTCCCATTCCGATTTTCAACTTTTTCGAAAAACCTAGCCGCTACACGCACACATGGCCATCGATACGGTTAATTGACGAGTTGCAAAATAAAAGCATCGCGCACGAATGCGAGAGAATTTTATTAAACGTCGCGCCTGGCTCTCTCCGTTTTCTTGTTTCGTTGCAATTTACTTCGTACCGATACTGTCGGATAGACGTTAATTCTCAACTTTGAATGGCAGTTGCCGATTTCCTTTAGTTTTTCACGGCGGTTATGTTCACAACAATTCCCGATCTGCAGAATGGCTCTACGTAGCCAAAAGCCGCTTTTAATTATTGTACGCATCATTGTGCGTGAGAATTGTGTGCTATTTCTAGGTATAATTCGTCTCCAGTATAATTCGTCTATCGACGTGCGCTAATTTGCGCGCGGTGTACCGTCGACACTTGAATTATTCGATTTACGTTTAACAATTCAGGCCGACGCCGATCAATCGTTTCCAATGCTTAAAAGCGATGTCGTGCGATACGGACATCCATATTAATAAATGCCTTAATCTGTATGCATTCGGTTATTCACAAGAAGCATGGCAAATAGCGATATTGCGCTTCAAATATATTAGAATCTGAGATATTCTACTGTTTATAAAACATATGAAATAAATTAACGAATTTGGGGTAATAAAATAAAATCTCCATCGCGTCGAAATTGGATACAAAATTAATTTCTGCTTTGATTGTGAATTTACTTTCATGATAACTTGTAAATTAAAATAAATTATAATAACTAATAAATTATAATTATTAAACAGATAAATATTTACATAGCCTTAAATATTGAAATTAGATCTAATCTAAAATTTGAGATCAATAATAATAAATTAGGAATAAATTGTTATTAATATTATTGTTAATATTCATAGTGAATAATCTAAACGAAAAAGATCAATTTTTAAATTTGTATATTTATGAAAATTATAAATAATGAGTAGATTAATAGAACATGAATATACAATAGGAAATGAATAGGAAATGAATATACAAATGCGAATAAACAGGCATATTGATCTCGAAATTTAAGCAGAACATTTCTGTTGTGCTTATTTTTATTTAGGTCAATCTATATTTTTCTCTCTCTGTTGACAAGATTTTGATTTTATTTTTTTTATATTAATTTGCCGTTTAATCCTTCGACTCTTTTATTGCGTTGGCGAAATCGCGCAAAATTTATTCTGCCATTGAGGGAGAGAGAAAGCTGATTGTTGAATAGTTTAGTATTGGGAAACGCGTGATGGGGCCTGCAGGCAAACTCGTGATTATGATTACATATTTTAGATCATAAACTCGTTAAAACTCGCCAACTCCAGTGCCGAACAATATTTGCCGATGTCTTTCAAAATTGAAGACATCGAGAAGTATTCAAGATCTGAACGCTTTATTCTCGTTGTTATCCAGCGTTTTTGGATTTGTCCAGAGATTGTATGCTATTCTATTGCAATTTCTCTCTTTTTCTCTCTTTCCCTCAACTTATCGCTTTTGCAATCTTCAACAAGTCTGCGCGATCAGTTTTCTTCGCATAGTGACTACGTGATTCTTGAAGAATTTCTATTACACTATAATAGAAGTTCGTACATACAGCGTAGATTTTCTCTATGTAATTTTAATGGGACGCAACATTGCGGAAATGTTCGGGAAATAAAAAGTTTTTGTAATTTTTGTACATTTTGTACTCTCCTATTTCTAACAAATGTTCCTCGAAGACTTATAATGAAATAATAATCTTCGCTGTAAAGCAACTTTTAGCACTTAAATAAGTGAATTATTATATAATAAATTGTTATATATGACGTTATAAAGTTTTATTTTTAATATACTATTCTATCACTAATTCTTTCTTATTTCTCTTGATTTCACTAGATATCACTAGGCATAATATTGCAATTGCAGCATCGTTCACAGATCATCGCGAAATCACCAAGATCTCAACAAGTGGTTGAGTCTTGACTTGATATCTATCAATTTCAGGTGCCAGATATTACGCGTAACGCCAAGCTGAATGTTTAGCTGCGGGTTGCAGTCTCGACCAGGTGTACGTTCGTGTACAACTCGAATAATTGAATCCACGAACTACGAGCGATATACTAGTCGCTTGCACCAACCATTTCTATCGTAAAACATTTCGATCGATATCATCTATCTTTTTGACAAATATTGGTTTTATAACTTAGAAAATAGAAAATCATAGTATTTTGAGAGTATATATTCTTGAGCACGAACGCGGACAATAGCTTTCAGCAGAAAAAGCAGCTCTGTAATTGTTGTAAGATTCTTTAATGTGATTCCTTTTACATTTAGATCCAGTAAGGAATTAAGGACAAGGACCAATCATATCATTAAAGAATTTTACAATAGTTGCAAAGCTGCTTTTTCTGCCGAATCAATAATGCACATGGTACATTTCTGATTTCTATACATTGCTTACGCCAATTTGTTTCAATTAATCTTTACCTGCACTCGCGATTAGAGAAAGATTAATATATTTTGGTATTTGCGCATTTTCTTTCTTGTACCGATATTTTTCTTTTTGTTATATTTTATTCATATAAAATAGAGAAATTGCTGCTTTTAAGACGATAGTAATGTAAACCATTTGTAAGTTTATTTCGAAATCCATATTACACTGGACGTAATTTATTGCTCAAAGAGACTCATTCTTTTATTTATTCATCGTGCAATTATAAATAGACATACAGTGATTAAATATGCGGATTTCCTTCGCGGATATATTTCGAAAAAGAGATAAATAAAATTTGCTCGTGCTAGAGAGAAACAGAAGAAAAGCATCTCGTTTATTCTGGTCTGGCGAAAAAGCGATACTTAATTATTGAGAGTACACCATTTATTAGAGAATGAGTATTTTTTTCTTTCATTGAAGTCTGAGGTGAGAAAGGAAATATACTACGCTAATTTGTTATTCAGGAAACAACTCATTAAATTAAGAGCGTTTTCTTCGAATTCAGAGTATTTTTATAAATAAACGGTATATAAATGGTAGCTTTCTCATACATCTTTATGTTACGCATAATATAACTTAATATTTTCTTATATCAGGGACTAGCATATAACATTAATTCCCACTGAAAATATTAATTGAAGTCTGCTAGAATTGAGTTTTGAGGATTAAATAAAATAAGTATTTTTTTGTAAAACTTTTGCAATTGCGATAATAATTGCTACAGCTTTTTTAATACAGATAAACGGCCGTTTTAGTTTTTATTTTTAAAGAGAAGCCCCATGTATTTTTCAACTAGCTACTATCTGGAGTTTACTAGAATTGAATTTTGAGGATTAAATAAGATAGGTATTTCTCTGTAAAGCTCTGCAATTGCGATAATATTACTGCAGCTTTTTCAGTATAGATAAACGGCCGTTTTAATCTCTATTTTTAAAGGAGAATCTCATATATTTTTCAACTAGTCACTATCTTTTACTAAAGTTTCCGTTTTACGAAGTCACTGAGCAACGATAAAATAAGATTTAAAAACTTGCTTTTTGAGACAATGTTTCTCTTATCATTAAAATTCTTAATGAGATTAATTTATTTTCTAACTTGTTTTCTTTAGATATCGAAATATACACATAATTTGGATTTAACTCTGATGAAACATGTCTCAATGTTTTTGCATGTTTTTTCGACACTCTTCACTCTTAAGGTGAGAAGTGACTTTTTCGCGTCAAATTAGTGAAAACAGAGAGCGTGCATATGCGAATAAATGCAACAAGATGCGGTTTTATAGCAACAAATTCACTAGTAACTCGAGAAGAGAGTTTTGTATTCGTATATTTCCTCTAACCTCTCAAAGGTCCTCCCTTTATCCGGGGCACAATAAATTCGCTTCTGTTGACGCGGGAATTGAATTCCCTATAGCATAGCCGAGGGCTGCGAGCACAGATCCATCGAACTTTTTCACCCGATGTAGCCTTCGAGCCAACCATCGAGATCTTATAATCGAATAAGATGGGAAATGTCGTGATTGTCGCATTTGCCGAGAGGTCGATTCAAATTTGTGAAATTTCGTTTGTTGGTTTAAATTTTCTACAGCAAGACTGTCCGTTACAATTGCATTATAATTGCGTTGGTTGGCGTGCTTGGGAAGCTACCGCATTTGCGCCGATGCATTGCATTACCAATGCTACTTTGACCCGAGATAACGAGATACTCTAGCCGAAATAGATCGTCTCGTTTTAATATCGGATTTCGGGATTATGTACGAATTGTGGCGACGAGCGTGCACAATAGATTTGAATTTCATTCAAAACGTTGCTCGTGCTTCTGGAAATTTTGTGTGTGTATATGTGTACACACACACACACATACAAAATATTTTTTAAGCTTTTGGAAACTCTTAAAATTCGATAAAATTCAACGTGAATTTTTTCTCACGAAATGCAAGATGATCCACGAAAACGTAAAAAGTAAAAGTCGCTAAAACATCATTGAAACATATTATTGAAGAGATGATATCATGTTTATATATAAGAATTAAATATTTCATTATTATTATACGCGCATATTAATACGTCAATTATTAATATTCAAATATTTTTGATAATTTAGTATTGTTTTAAGCAAACGATGGCGCAATCAACTATTTTTCAGAACCGTCGTGCTTATGCGCTTAATGAAAATTACGTCGAATACAGCGTCGAACAAGTCGACGTCTATATAGCGGCGTACCGGTAGTTGAATCATGCGGGCACGCAACCTAGGCAAGCACTTTGATCAAGGGACGTGGATGTCTCGTACCGCGCCGCTGCATTGCTCAACCGTGCGCATACAATGCACGCAGACACATCCTACGCGCGAATATTGAGACATATGCACGCTCGATTTACGCACTCCTCTCCGTGCACTCAATCACAGGCGACCGCCGATTGGGAAGTGCACCCGGGCGAAATTAACGAAGCCCCTTCGCAAATGAATTCATGGGCGGTTCCCCTGTTCGCTCAGCTATGCTATGGTTATAGCTTCCAACACACATATACAGAGAAAAGGAGAGACAGAGAGAGAGAGAGAGAGAGAGAGAGAGAGAGAGAGAGAGAGAGCGAGGAAGGAAGAAAGAAAAATTATACATTGCAACACGAATTAGTACGGATTTAAGATAAGAATGGCTATTTTTATTATAAAATATATGTGTATGTAGAGTAATAATTAAAAAAACTGACTGTCTCAATTAATTAAGTAATTAATTATAAGTAACATATTTTCTCATCTTGACTTTATGTGTATCTAGCGCGCTTAGTTCCTGTAAATTTTTTCTCTTTTGACACAAAGGAGAAAACGCTTTTTATTGTTTTGAAAACAATTAATTTTATTAACAGTTTTGAAATAAATTACAAAGAAGGATATTTAAGCGTAAATTTTTATAATATACATACTTAGTGTTTTCTTTCTACATAATTTATTTTATTATCTAAGACTTGCATATCAATTACACGGAAATTAATGAAAATAATGATCGGATCGCGTCTGAATTTATTTAACTTTTTCATTTTGTAAAATTTATCGCACAAAGTACTTTTTGCAAAGAGAGATATATTCAGAATGTAATCAATATGTAATGGATATCTATTATTATGTGCCGTTATTTATGATGAGAGCGATGTAGAGCTCGTGCACACTTTCAGCCGGGGTGGAAATTCCGTGGCTTATTAAAAATTCGAGTTTTCCTTCCCTTTGAGCACTAAATGAACGCATCTAGCTCGATGGCGGCTGACATGTATGTATCGCTCGCCACCCTCACCAGCTACGTGAAGCGAGATAGAAAGGCTCACTGGTTCATGCAGGACTTTACAGCGCGGAACCGTTAAATGGTTGAAGTGAAGTGAAAAATTGTTCACTCGCATTCTCCGGCTGCAACATCTTTAATGTACTTTTGCGATACAGATACTATCGCATTACGCATTGATCTCGATAAAAATTTGCACGATTCCTAATTTAGGCGTCACTAAATTATACACATGCGCTGTCTTATTTCGCAACAGGAACTTACGAATTTCTAATAATTTACAAACACGAAATTGATGAAAATTCAACTTTATTCACATAAACCACAAGAAGGTATTTATGTAAACAATTATATATTTTTCGTATCTCTTATGTTTCTGAAAAAAATGAAATGAAAAATCTTGTATTTGTTATGCATATAATAACTATATAGTATTATTTTTCGATTAATTTAAATGTATCTAGCATGATATTTTTACGCGTGCAAATATCATGGAGCACTTCAAGTTCGTGGACAATATTTTCAATTGAGCCACTATATGCACATGTGCTCATATATGTTGATATCTGATTTAATTCAATGATTTGAAATACGAGGCTTTTATCTGAGGACATTCGATACATTCACATATCGCTGTTTTCATTTTATATATTTTTTACATGTTTTCTTCTATACTTTTGTTGCATTTTGACTTTTTTAAAAATATTTATTTACGGTTTGTTATGCATATTATTTACAGTTTGTTAAAAATATTATTTTAACTATTAAAATTACTAATTGCATATAAATGTGATCTTATAAAAATAATTTTACATATAAAAATTATTCTAAGGATAATATTATTATTATAAGAATATTATTATTTACAAGAAATTATTACAAAATTTATATAAAATTCTTGGCAAACTAAAAATATATAGGAGTTACAAAAGAGACATCTAGGGTCGCAAACAAAAAATGTGCTGTGTAGTGAAAGATTTATATGCATTTATGATGGAATTCGCGTGGATAACGCGAGTAATCGACGATGGCAGTTTGAAGTTACGTTTGAACAAGTAATCCTGGTTCACTTTGTGTCTTCGCGACGACAATTACAAAGTTATTGCACATAACGCATCCCGCGCAATAGCTGCCTTCGGCCAGGCAATTGCATTCTACTTTCTCGTATATTCTCTCTATTGAATTCCGTGCGGATCGCGCAGGACGGGGAAGAACGGGGAAGCAATATATATATGTGGTGGTAGTAATTGTACAACAAAGTGAACCCGGAATGAATATGCAAACAACAATATGCAAACATCAACAAACCGGATGCGAGGAGAAAATAGAAGGGATGTTTTTGGAAAGAAAATAGAAAGAAGAAAAATATGTAGAATCCGACTAACATTTGGAAACACGCTAGGTGCAGCAGCGGAAGAATAATCCTTATCTGTTTATACGTGCAACTTCTTTGAACATGAAATCTACTCTCGAGAAAGGACTACATTATTAAATACGGTGGCTGTAGTAAGAAAATGCAGAAATTGCGTGCTTTTTGTCTTGACTTGTCGCCTATATATTTTGTCGTTCCAAAAGAAACTTATATACTGATAATATTGATAAAAAAAACAAATGAATTAAAGCATTAAAAGCTAAATTGATAGTTCTTAAAAGCTTACTTAACATCAGATTTTGTATAACATCACCATAATTTTATTTAGCTCACTTTTCTACTTTCAAGATATTATTATCAACACAATAGGGAGAGTTAATGTACGTAGTAGTATGTCCCCGTGTCTGCTCGGACAACTAGCCTCGACCTGTGTATAGCCAGCCGCGAACGTATTTGCATACTCGTTCAAACTACATATGTAATACATTCTGCGACCGGACTCAACCTGCAGCCTGGTTTTTACTCAATATTGTCGCTTGCACGTGGCCTTTGTGTAAAAATTGCAATTCAAGCTTTCGGTTATTTTACACTCTTTTTCACTGCCCCTCGGGGTATTTCTAAATCAATGCGCGCAGCGGAATGTTTGTATTACTACGTCGAAAAACTAACAAATAAATACCAAAGCCGCTCCGAGTCATTTTTAATCCTTACAAATCCGTCTCTAATCCATTTTTATAAAAATCCAAGAAACAACGTGTCTAATCTTCTCTATATTTTTCAAATATGAGATGAAACAAATGCATGTGTTTTTATGAAAACGTATTGGTCGCACAATCAACGTATTCCTATTATTGTTTCTAGAAATGGAAAAAGTATCCAAAGAGAATTCTATTTCAGATGCATGTATACACGAAATAGAAAAAGCTGTGCGTGATCGCAAATGGAGATTTTAAAGATGATTTTATATATTCTTTGTTCATATGAAATGACCAGTTTTGTAAGAAATTTGTCGGATACAGCGACCACATTTTTCATAAAGAACTTTTAGTAAGGAAAATGCTGAGCATCAAAGCGTTTAATAGAAGTTTGTCAAGCCGGTAAAATAGCTAGAGGTAAATGAGAAGGACTCGAGCGCGTTTTTAAGATCTGGCACGATACCGAGCTTATGCCGAAGCGGAACAAAAACACTTTTACCTCGTCGCAGAGAGTTTATTCCGCGCACCGAGAAGAAAAAAGAAAAGCGAAACGACTATATAATACCGAAAGAGAACAAAATGTAAATGAAATGACAAATTATGCGTCGCTGTGAAATGCTGATGTATGAAAAGTGTTCTCGTGCGTGATCTTTTCTACATGATCAAAACATATTTCGCATCCAAGCGATAAGCCTGATTTATGTGATTACATAATAGTACTTATGCGAAACAAATGAAAATAGATCATTGACTCGATTAAGATAAGAACGGTCATTAGATTCCTTAGAATTCTGCAAGAATTTAATATCTCGCAAGGCGGATATGTGAAGAATTTGAAAATGAATTATGATATATATTCTTCCAGAGAGAGAGA
>JANQDE010000006.1:4425811-4475239 GCA_037157785.1 Cephalotes varians | reverse complement strand
AAAGAAACTTTTGGCCAGATTGTACTAAAAAGAGACAAAGATACCACTTAAGACCCTCTTTGTCATTTCATGACACTAGCGCCCGCGCTCGTTCCAGTATTATTATATTTCAGTGGTCGAAAACGATACATGCCATTGCCAGTGCATATGTTTATGCCTTCATTTTAAATGACATGTGTGCATAGCATATATGTATTGTTTCTACATGTACGTGAGCCAATATGATAATGCTGAAAACGAAAAATATTGTCGAATTTGTAGTTTGGTATTAAAAATGCCGATATTATCGACATTTCTAATTCTGAACCAAAAATGTATTATCGACATCGCTCAAGTTCGGTCGTCTCGTTAGCATCCCCTTAAAAATTAAATCGGAACTATACAGAAATACGCATGCGTACAAAAATTGGGGGGACATGCATTCCCCCCTCCATAATAATAACGCATGCGTCGAAAGATGTGGATTCACTGTTCACTGATACCGACGGCGCCATTTGTTTAGACGCGCTATAGAATCGTGTCGCGTTGGAGCTCTTCGCTTCGGAGTAAAAGGATTCGAGTGCTATGCTCGGAGGATGGCGCGATTATAAGCAGATTCCTACAATCGGAGTTCTTAAGTATCATGTTACGAAGAGCAATTACAATTATTTCGCGAACCGATAGCAACGTACGGCCGTCTCGTTTTAACGGCGTTTCAACGAGTCGTGTCTCATTCCGTTGAAGAGGTGTTGCAAGCCAGGATGTCTCTAAGCGCCAGCGCGGAGAATCTGTCGTCCGAGGGACAAGTGAGTGAATCAACGTCCAATTAATGACGCTGTACTTTCCATGCGTGACTCATGGTTATCACTGCCACACCTGTTTTCTTCGTACCACATTCTTGTTTCGTGTTCTCCGGTTCACTATGATATAACTTGTGTTTTGGAGCAAGCTTCGTATTAGGAAAATAATTCATTTTGTCTCAGTTTTTATGTTTCGAAGCAAACTTTGTTACATCCTTGTTGAGCACAGTCTAATTTATTTAACAAATAAAATAAATGTGATTATTTTTTTAATCTTTTTACATTTGACTTTTCTTTTTACTTTTTTACAATTTGACTTATCTTTTTACTTTTTACTTTTTAACAATGAAATTTACATTATTTATTCTTTTTATTTGCAATAATTATTCCAGTTTTAAGTTTAGCATTTTTTCATCTTTAATGTCGATTGAAGTTAATCTATGTTGGTGGAAGCGGGTATAACTCTTTGCTTTAAAGCTTTATTTTTTATTTATTTTCTTGGATCCAAGAAACTTGAAGTCAAGAAAATAAATTTTATTTTACTCACATAGCATTTTTTATTATATAGTAATATTCGCAAATATTTGCATGGTTCGTCATATGCATAATTTTAAATGTACTTTATACTATTAACTGTGAAATTGGATATTCATATTTTATTTTGCAAATAATTAAAGTTACTCTAATTCTAACATATTTCACTAACATTCTATAAATGTATCTCTATGAACAAAGTTTACAATAATTCTATACCAAAATCTACATGCAAAGTTCTACAATTAATTAGAAATACAAAATATTTTCTATAAGAGATAATATAATGTAATATGATGATTGTAACATTTATCAGAATAGCGAGAGATGGAACATGTGTCTGGAACTAGCGCTGGAAGGCGAACGCCTATGCAAGGCTGGCGATTGCAAATCCGGTGTAGCGTTCTTCCAAGCGGCAATCCAAGCCGGCACAGACGATCTGCGGATATTAAGCGCAATTTACAGCCAACTGGGTAACGCGTACTTCTACCTGGGCGATTATGTCAAGGCAATGCAGTATCACAAATTAGATCTGACCCTCGCCAGGAATATGGGTGACAAATTGGGTGAAGCCAAATCTAGTGGAAATCTGGGCAACACGCTGAAAGTTATTGGCAAGTTTGACGAAGCCATGATATGCTGCAAGAGGCATCTAGAGATCTCTAGAGAGATTGGGGATAAGGTATACTTCAAGGAGGAAAATCATCGATACCAACATATCTTTGTTTATGAACTATATTTCTTGAAAGCAAAAAATAAAACTTTAGACAAAAAATGAACAATCAAATTGGGCAATGAGAGTTAAGCTGCGGATCTTATGTTGCGAAATATATACTTATATTTGTATATTATACATACATCATATAATTGATGTTTCGGCTCGTTTTCGAGTCATCTTCAGTGACAATAACTTTTTATTTAATAAATAATCCTTAACTAAATTAAATTCGCAATCTTCGGAATGCTTCATTCTTCGGGTCATATAACATAAAAATTGATGTCGCTATCGATGGTTACATGGCCATGTAGCTAGAGTTGTTTTTTTTGAGGCTCATAGGAGTCGAAAAATTATAGATAGAGCAACGTAGTCACGTTATGTGTCACGTAAACAATTTTAATTGACGTTGAGTTACTAAGACGTTAAAAATTACATATTGTCAGGATGATTAAACTATTACGAATGAAAACTTTAGAAATATAAATAACAATATAGAAAGAAAAAGAAATCTTAATTTGGTCGCTCGATGTTTGCACTAGCAAAATATCTAAAGAGTAGCGGTCTAAGACGAGCATAAGGAAAGGTGTAACATTGAAATCGTTTTATTAATATAACAATATAATAAGGACGTTTCGACTTACTTAGTCTTCTTCAACTCATATAATAACAATTAATTTAAATATATAAAGAGTGCTGAAGCTGCGATATTACAAACATAATTTAATAAATTGATGTTACAAAAAACCAGAGATCAGTCAAGATGAATAAATAAAAAGATAATAAAAATGAAAATAAATATAAAAATGAAACGCGTAGAGTCATTTAATCATACCCAAGGCCGAACAACAAATATGCCAAGGATGAACATGTCCGTTAGAAAACATGTTACGCATTAATATAGATTTGTGGTCAGAAATTAAAATTAAAAAACTAAAAAATAGGACCAATTGAAATCACGATGTGTTGTTCGTGTCTATCGTAGTCAGGTCCTTAAAATTACAGTATGTTCGGTCCATGAGTGAAATTTATCGTTCTTAAGCGAAAATTGTGTCAAGTCAAGAATTAAAAGAGAATCAATACTTAATCAAAAGAGAAACTATTAATATTGAAAAGCCATGGTAAATTTAGCTAAGAACTTACGTGATATGGAAAAGTCAAGTAACGTTAAAATTGAAATAATTGTCCGACGTTAGATAAAGCGTCTTTGCGTGTCGATTAGTAAAATATGACCAAGCGATATCAGAGAAGAGAGCATAGCATAACAAAATTAAGAATACAGGCGTGTTCTGTTTACTTTTCAGAGTTAGCAAGTACGTTCAAGATGTCGAAATAGCATTCATCTAAGAGCACTCTTTATATATTTAAATTAACTGTTATTATATGAGTTGAAGAAGACTAAGTAAGTCGAAACGTCCTTATATTGTTATATTAATAAAATGATTTTAATGTTACATCTTTCCTTATGCTCGTCTTAGACCGCTACTCTTTAGATATAAATAACAAATTGATAGAAAGTATTTTCTATCAGTTGCTTAGCAATTTTTAATGCTGTTCAGATTTTATATATTACTTTTTTCATAAAGTAAACAAAAATAAGCATTTGAAAAATTAAGTTATAAAACTAGGAATAGTAGATAGTGATGCCACATTTTCCCATTCTTTTTCTTTCACAGAAATCATATGTACAAAATATATATAAGTGAATGCATATGAAGATTCCTAGAACCCTTTCATTTTGATAGTAAAATATTATGATAGTTTATTATGATTAATATTATGATAGAAATATTAATGATAATAATAGTAAAATATTATTTTTGTATTTTTTTTTTTGTTATACATAGCTTATGCTATTCTATGACATGCAAACATATAATGCAACAATATTTTAGTTATTATCTTATGATTTGTCTTATCGATTAGTATCCTAGATTAGCCAGTTTACGTTGCACTCAGATTTTATGTTAAGTTTAAAACTGCACTTATGAGAAAAATTAGGAAGAAAAAGATATTAGATGTGCAAGTTAATTTGATGCCTTTATCTTTGCACATCAAAATGTTTTTGTGATTATTAGGTTTCGTAATTGATATTAACGATTGATCAGAGTCAATCCACGATTTTTTTTAGAGTTATCATATAAAACTCACTTTTCTTCAGAATAAATTTGCGGAAATTGATTAAAAATAAAAACACTGAATTAATTTGCACTTGTATGAATAAAATAGTTTTAAGAAACTTTAAACATGATCAAACATTATTAATAATATACTTATTATTGTTAAACTATGCAATTTACAAAAGAAAAATAAGAATTGTAAAAATTTTAGTTCCATATTTAAAGAATATTTTTAGCTGATTTTATATAAAAAGCAAACCATGAATATATAAATTATAGATTCTTGCTTTAATTATCTAAGCAAATCATGTTTTTACTAGTATTAACAAAGTATGTTTAATATCTAAGAAATAAGAAGATTCTTTAAAAGATCTGTCAGTATCGATGACATTCCTCTATTCTTAAAAATCAGTCACAGTTGTTGTCAAGAAGCTTAATTTTTATTAAATATTTTGAGAATCGAATGAGAAAAAATAAAAAGAATATCTTTTAAAATATACGCGATTGTACTTTCTACAAATTCATCATTTGTCCGTTCCATGTTTCTTTCTGCTTCTGTTGAAATATTTTCCAATTTATCTTGTATTTTTAAATCCATAAATTTATAATTCCGTTATATGCAGCTTAGCGAAGGAAGAGCTCTGTACAATTTAGGAAATGTATATCACGCAAAGGGCAAACAAGCAGGTAGAATAGGTCATCATGATCCAGGGGAATTTTCTGAGGATGTCCGACAGTGCTTACAACAGGCTGTGCGCTATTATGAGTAAGATTTCGATTAATCCATAATTGTTGTCTTAATTAATTTTAAAATTTATATTGTATGTCTATTAGCGCCTTTCGCTTTTTTACAGAGAAAATTTAGAGCTTATGAGGGAACTGGAGGATTCCGCGGCTCAAGGTAGAGCATGCGGAAATTTGGGCAATACATTCTACTTATTGGGTGATTTCCAACAGGCCATTTATTATCACAATGAGCGTTTAAAAATCGCTAGAGAATTTGGCGATAAGCCGGCTGAGAGGAGAGCCAACAGCAATTTAGGAAACTCGCACATATTTTTAGGCGAGTTTGAGAAAGCTGCGCAACATTACAAGTAAATATAATTTTGCCGATTTAATTGTGTACCTTTGTAATTTTATGTTCAAACAGCACGATTCAATTCTTTAGAGATAATAAACTCATGTGCGTTCGATAAAGTTATTTTTGTAACTGATGAACATATATAAGATTGGCCTACATTTTTAACGGGTTGAACGCCACGTCACCCATGTGGGTGACGGATAAGTTTTCGCAGAGGCCCCGTTACCTAGATATGGGTAACAAATAGTTCGTCATTTTCTGAACTTGAACTTGAATAAATTTTGTTCTTCCGCTTTCTTTCCACTCGAATCATTTCGTCATTGCTACTCATGTCACTTACACTTACATTCCATCTGACATAATAATCGAAAGGATAAGAATCACTCAAAAAGAAACTACTCTACTGTTTGATGTCCATTATGATAATGGTCAGCTTCCGAATAAAAAACAAACAAAACGAAAAATGCAGAGGCTTCATTGTCGAACATTGGAGAGACAAATGAAAAACAAACAAACCGTTGTCAACTGCTTACATACTAACGCGATGACCCACGGCGAACTGCAAATTTGGACCTCGCGGAAAACATACTCAATTTATGCTGGGCAATCAACGTGTTAATGTATGCTTTTGATAAGCACAAAATTATTAACAATTACAGTAGATACGTATACATATATTCCAAGAGTTATTATAACTTATAAGTATCACTTATTTTGACACATTACTCGGATCATTATTTGTTTCGCCTATTTCTTAAATATGAATATTTTTAATTTTAGTTTATTTTTAAGTAAAAAGTCTATAAATAATATAATAAAAGTGCAGATTTTTTTACATAATTTAGCTTAAATTAAAATTAAAATGACAGAATAATTAATCAGTATTTTGCACGCGATATGCAAAAAAGCGATTTCTACAACAATAACAAGACCGGCTATACAATTTCGGATTGTTATACGAAAAGGATTAATTTGCAATTTTTTAAATTATCAAAAATTAAAATTTTGTTTTATTTTTAGGAGGACCTTAGTTCTTGCACAGGAGTTGGGAGATCGCGAGGTAGAGGCGCAAGCATGCTACTCTCTGGGAAATACGTATACCCTCCTGCGCGATTATTCGGCAGCTATCGAATATCACTTGTGGCATTTGGGTATAGCCCAGCAACTGAAGGATCGTGTCGGCGAAGGACGTGCTTGTTGGTCGCTCGGCAATGCGTATGCTGCGATGGGCAATCATGAAAAAGCGTTGCACTATGCGAATCTCCATCTACACATCTCAAAGGAATTAGAAGATCAAATGGGCCAGGCTACTGCACAAATGAATGTTGATGACTTACAGAAAATTCTTGGTTTGGAAAAAAATCAGCAAGAGAGCAACAAGGAGAATTTAAACACACAGAAATTGACCACAAACGCGACATCAAATGTCCCGACAACTATGCCTTGTAGATATAGACTCAGACGACAAAGCATGGACAATCTTGATCTCATTAAGGTTTGCACAAATTTTCTTCTTTTGAAATCACATTAGAATAATGAAGTTATAGCAACAGAAATGACTATGTATTGTAGTTTATTTCTACTTAATCCATTCTTTCAATTTAAGATGCAATTAATTTTATTTAAAAATATTGAAATTAAAATTAAATTAAATTAATCGAAAATTACATGGAAAAAATTAAAATTTTTTATACAGAATATATATTTTACTAAATTAATAAATAAAATTACATTAACAATTGTATTTAATCAGCTTACACCCGATGCAAAACAGAAAGATAAATCGGAAATTGTGTTGGACAAAGATGACAATGTTGCGTCGCAACCTTCTCAAAAAGAAGAAGATAATTTCTTCGATTTACTGTCCCGGTTTCAATCAGGCAGAATGGACGATCAACGTTGTGCGCTCAATACAAAGCGCAATCCAAAGTATCGAACAATCACACCAGAAGTATCAGACATGGAAGACAAGTATGTGAAAATATATATATATTGTATATTAATTCTATTTTTCTGACAGTAATTACTGATTATGATGCATTATATTACACTTGTGGAATAATGAATGTCTGACAATTTTATTTTTAGGGATGGCGAGGATTTGCTGGATTTAATCGCTGGAATGCAAAGCAAGCGGATGGATGAGCAACGAGTGACGTTACCCTATCTACCTGGACTGAATACCAATCAGGACTCGGATGATTCTTTCATTGAAATGCTCGTCAGATGCCAGGTTTGAATTTAACTTAACGCATTGTCGAAACTGTCACGTTACTCGTGCACTGTTTCGAATTTTTTTCTCTTACCCGACGAAAAAAACACCTTGTAGGATAATGTGCCTACTTTCAGAGTTCGCGTCTAGAAGACCAACGAAGTCCTTTACCAGCTGCATCAACAGTGCAGGATGCCGAAGAGGAGAGAAGCCGAAGACCTAATGGAAAAACTCAATCAGGTTCCACAGTGCCTGAGGAGGATCTCTTTGCTCTAATTCAAAGACTTCAAGCTGGTCGGATGGAGGATCAAAGGGCTTCCGGACCCGGCAAGGCATGCTAAACTCGCGAGATCAGATGGTGATTTAAGTCCTCACGATACCTTTCATTTGCTGAATTCTTTCATCTTATGTATCCTCGATATGCCTTTGTTTGCTCATCGCCGTGATTTTCTGTTTTCTTAATTACTTAATAGAGAAGGGTCTAAACAGTCTCATTCTGATTCGGAAAGTAACGACTCGAATTATCTGATTATGAATCTGAATGAGAAGCACTATGTCGGAATGTGTGTGTATAAAAAGACGTTCTTTTAGATGTTTAGGAAACTTAATGATATTTTGAATAGCACTTCGTAAAAATGAGATCTCTCCTGGCTATAAGATTATTCAAATTTTCAAATTGACATTTTGTTTCTGCGTGCACACTTTCGTATTGAGGAAAACGCCTGCAACGATTTTGCTTAGTTTGTATGGTTTGTGCGCAGAACAATATTCAATTGATAAAACTTAGTAAAAACAGGAAATCCATGTGTCACACAAAAACTAATCATTTTTTACTGTCCTGTTATTAAAAACATGAAACGAACTGAAAGATTTTACATAGACTTTACGTTTAATTCAAGATACTTAGAAAATATGTGCAGATCTTTGATACTTACCATATTTGGAAAACTATTTTCCCTTTTTCCTTCAAGTGTAGAAGTAGTTAAAGAAAACGAACTCGTTTTTGCACTCAGGTCTTCGATTCCGTTCAGATAGACTTAATTATTCATTCGCGTAGACTGCCGCGATCTATAGCGGTAAGTAATTGATACTCTTGTAATCAATATTCTGTAATTTAGTGACTGCTAGAAGTCGGTTATGTGAAAGCATTACGAAACAATGCAATAATGAGAACAACTTTTCGGTTAACCGTCTAGTAGTAACAACTGCCGTTAGTTTCTGGCTACTTGATCGAATAAATTACTGTTGAGTATTATGAGCTAAATAATATTATTTACAATCGTGAATAAGTCGCGAGATGTAATGCGTTTACGGCGCCGACGGCGATCGTAATTTATGTGACATGCCAGTAACTAGCATTGGTTTTAGTATTATCAAGATTTTTATAATGCCTGCTTTACACGGGATTGTAATTCCCAGCAAACGAAAACAGATTGGAAAAAATTAAAAAATATTTATTTCAGCGTTGCTAAATCCCAATTCTTGATTTTTTTTAATTCGTTATCTATCCGCAATAAGTGTCAATGCGTACATACGGATTGGCCGTTTGCTTTTTCAATCTTGACGCAATGCTCGCGAAACAGGCCAACTTTGTTTGAATACGTCATGAAGAATTCAAATGCGATTAGCCTTGTTCGCAATTGAATCTGAACTAATTCCAAAATCTCGTACCAATTAGTATAAATCCAATCAAATCGAATATACGATGCATCTCTTGAATCGTAACGAATGCGAAGCTGAATTATCATACGTTTAATTCATTCCTGTCCGTGACATAGAATTTAATTCTTGGAATTCAATTTGTGTGAAATCGATTGTTGCGTATTATATTTTTTATTATATTAAAAATAATTTATTTTAGAATGAAAGTGTTGTTTTGCAATGTAATTGAAAGCTTAAAAATGGTTGTATAATTAATTACTTTTATCCGTAAAAGGCAATTTATATATATATAATATAGACATATATATGTTATTGCTTAATTTATTGTTGTGGGTTCAAAGAAACGAATAATTCGTTTAATAATTCTTACAATCGTAATTTATTTTACATCTACATTTACATTCACTGAAATGATTGATTTTTTTCTTTATATTCATCTTCAGCATCTCGGAAAATATGGGAAGATACGATTTAACTTTATGTATTTTCTGCGGTTCAATTCCATTTCCACGGATCAAAAAACGATATTCAATCGGATTTATTCATTCCGTTTTCGTTTGCTGGATTGCGCGTGCAAAACAGGTTTTTCCGAACACTGCCAGTTTGAGGGCGTGAATTATTTTCAGACATTCGCGTTCGCCTGACAAACGCGGAGGGCCTTTCAATATTCACATTCTCAAGAGAATGTAGGTTTATTATTTTATACACATATATATATATTTTTTGTGCGTATTTCGATTTACTTCCATCTCTATAAAGACAAGCAGGATAATATTTTTAAAGAATATATTACGTAGAAACGTTACACGGTGGATGAAAAAAGTATTTGCGCACCGAGTTTCGTTATCAGTAGCTATCTTGATTACTAAATAATTGCGAATAGATAACACCAACAAATAAATCGTGCGTTGTACAAAAAAAGTCAAAAAGTAAAGTGCGCTTATAATTTTCTTCTACAACATATAGAATATTATATTATATTATATACAGTATTTTTTTCGCACCTGCCTGTAAGAACAAATTTTCAATTATGATGGGCGTCACTTAACTTTTTTGAAACTTTTAGAAATCTACATTCAGGCAAGATTTGATTATTGTTATCATTAGCATGTAGTTAATGAGGAACTGCTAAGTGTGTCGATTCTATAAGCCAATGCACTTTACTTCTTGATTCATTTTCACTTATGAGAATATAATTGCTATTGGATCAAATATTTTTGAGGGATTTTTAGATAGAAAAAAAGTTCTGGATATTTATAGCTAAAAAAATCGGTGCACATGAATATTACTTCTACTTGATGTATATTCAAAAAAACGGAGATCTGTAGCGAGTATCAGTGCCAAAGATTTTCGATACGCTAAAAAAGGAAAAGAATCCGTTAAAAGAGGAAGGAAAGCCAGTTTATTGACTGAATCGTGTCGTTATCACATACAAATTCTTTCCGTAAAGGCTTATCATTGTATTGTAGAGATATTGACGACGGTACTAAGATCATGTCAGATATTTCAAATTGGCGAAATATTAAATAATAATTCACCGCATTCTATTTATCTTTTGTGGTTAAAGAATCAGCTTCCAGTGTATTTTCAATTTGAGATATAATTTCGGAACATTTGAAAATTTCGTATTTATTACATGATATGGCAAAGTATTTGTTATTAATGTAACTAGTGTGACTTTTATTTAAAAACTTAAATTAGAGTTAGTTATCCGAATGTGGAGGACGTGTTTAGCTGTAGCGCCTCATCTGTTCTAATGATCAAATGTATGTATATAATTGAGTAATTCCATGCCTATTAAAACGTCGATTTAGCGACGAGCCGAATTGCAACGACAATGTTGTTATTTCACGCAAAAAAGGAAGAACTATCGATAATATAGGAAATATAAGTTGATAATTGATTCAACAAGAGTGCAAGAATAGTGATATACTAATTACCGAATCGAGATTACTGAATATCTTTTGCTATGTTATAAAATTATAATTGTTATGAGAGAAATTATAATTACAAAAAGAATTGTACATACATGAATAGAGCTTTGATTTAATCTAACGGAAGAAGGGTTGAAACTATTACTGAGAATACTAAATGACAAATCACGATCGTAAAACTTTCGCGGTCCTTCGAGGAATTTCTGTTCTTTACCATTATTTCTTCTAAGATATTCTAATTATATTCTAGTTATAATTACTTTACCTTAATTTCATTTATATAATAAACATTCGTTAATAACGTACTAGACTTTAACGATATAAGTTTTTCGTACTAATCGATATGTAATTTTAGTTTCACGAGATATAAATACATTCCATTCTGTCCACATGATGATAGTGTATAATATATAAAGGATCAATAAAAAATATATACTTTTTTCAGAAATTAACATTAATATTTACACCCTCTACAGATCTCTTTACCTCTTGAAGATGCAGCTTTTTGCGTCTTCCTTTCTATTTTTTTCGCAATATGTCGGAAAAGTCTAGAAGCTTTTTCACCACTGAGACTAATCGTCATCCTGACGTAAACGTCGCATACGCATTGTGGCCGGAATGGAAGGATTCCGATCTGAACAACGAAAAATGGGAAATCCCCAAAGAGGGTCCTGATGGTTTATTCCTTGACACAGAGCGTGTCGCGATGCCACGGTCTTTAGAACCTGACCATTGGATACGAGCGAAGGATTTAAAGCATTTGACTGTACTCCGTCACTATTTTTAATCACTTCAAATAACGGGCATTAATTCTTTGAATTAACATATTATAAGTTCTAAATTAAGCCAATAGTGCAGTTTGATTTGATGCTATATTAATTCACCGTATATAAATATGGAAACGGAAATCTCAGGCTCCTCCAACAGTATACACGACGACCGTGCGATATCCTGATCTGATCACAAATAATAAGCATCTACTGCATAGCGAGGTATTTCTTTAACTGTAATTCGACGTAAAATTTAATGATTTGCAAATTGAGTGATAAGCAAAAGCAATATTAATGATAAAGGCAACTTTCAGTTTATGAGATGGTTCGTGTCTGCGGTGGAAAACTTGCAATATTTCGGTCGGGATGGTTTAGAAATCGAGGAAAGATCGAATTTCATCTGGACCGGTCGTCATAATCCCTGGTTTGGTTGGATGCACGTGTATTCCATGAACAAAGCTGGAAAAGGCATCCAGCATCGACCCGTAATAAATCCAAATGGTGGATATGACAATATTTTTAGCGATTTACATAGAAATTTTTTAAATCCTTTGAATTTCAGAAAATTATATATGATGAATTTTTGAAAATTAATAATTTTTCGAAAATTAAATCTGTCATCTTCTTTATAGCTAGCATGTTGCTTTAATCATTTGCGGTCGCAATCAATGTATTAGACAATATGCATAAATATCTTCTAGGAAAATATGTCGTAAGATTACATTGCATAGGATGCTGGCGTCGCATCCTGGTGGACGACACCATTCCCGTGAATAAAAATGACAAGCCTCTTTTACCATGCACGTCCAACAACTTCGAACTATGGCCAATGCTTCTTGCCAAAGCATTGCTCAAGGTTGCCTCATTGACTTGGACCAAACACCGCGAGATCGTTGACTTCCATCCGATCGCTTGTCTCACAGGTGGACGTCATGTCCGCCTTTTTCATTCTATCATTTCGTTTTCCACAAAATAACGTAATTACTTTAATTTAGATAAAAAGTTTCTTTCTTTAAACTTTATTATTTCCAATGGTTTGTTTCAAAATCCCTTATCTGCTATATTAAGAAATCATAATTGAGTCTGCCGACAGTTACAGAACAAGTTCTACATAAATTTTAATATAAATTTTAATGATAACACAGGCTGGACGTGCTTGATAATAAACGTCGCGCATCTGACATTGCAAGACAAATGGGATTTCCTAACGAAATATTCCGAACATTTCGAGCGCACGCCGCAAACCGCGCCTGATTATGTTCCAGGTGTGCCCATCAAATGTATATGTCCACAACGATTTATTATAGTTGGTGTGCCTTCGATTACCGCGTTACGTTATTCCCATCTGTATTTCCGAGTAGAAAGCTCTGCGAATATGACCGGTGGGACGAGAAAACCCGGAGAAACTCCGCAGCCGCTTGTCGTCGAGACAAAGAAACCTCAACCGACTGTGCTGTTCCTCCTCTTGGGCGACATGCGAGCACTCGAAAGCAATGCGGTGCCTGGCCTGTCGCCTTGTTGGGATCACGTAATTCACATCGTTCAATCACGTGACGTTCCTCTAGATCCTAAACACGTAAGAGCATTAAATCTCAATTTAATAACTATCTCTTGATAATTATCGCAATGCGATAACTCTACTTGCGACAATAATAAAGAAATAATCTTGGAAGAAATTGCTGACATTCAAATAGCACAAAAATCTAAAACACTTATAAAGAGAATCGGAAAAATATTAAAAGTACTGGATACATCTCTTAGATGTTTCATTTTGAGTATTTTTTCTTTTTTTATTCAGATTTTATTGTAATTGGTTTCAATTTAAATTTTACCTTTCAAGGTAAAGCCACCATTAGCGCAGTGGAAGTTTCATCGCTGGCTAAAATGGGCCATTTCACGAAATGTAATCGATCCTGCCGACTACTTCATCCCGATTCGTTACTTGAAAGTGATCAGTCCTCTTAAAGAGTGCAATAGGAGCGTTATTCATGATAAAAGTGACGTTGCAGGAAATTCGATCTCTTCAAACGAGATCGAGCGATCTGATAAATTTACCCGGAGAAGAATGAGATCTCAGAAACTATCAAACTTGCCCCAGTCGAAAGAAGAAGCAATGGAAGACGTCAGTCGATGGATCGACTTCAACAAGATAGCTTCATACATGATGGAAGTACATCTGTTCTATAAGCTAGAATACTTTCAGTGTTCGATTCAAATAACAGATGACGTATTAAAGATAGCTGGTGAGAATCATAAAGCGGAAACAATAAAGGCTTCAAAAGAGACTGAAAAGAAGAAAGCAGGTACTTTGGCTTTTCAGAATTTAATAAAGAAAAGTTGCACCAAATTGCATCGGCTGTTAAATCGCATCATCTAAAAATTTAATTATTGTACTTGTATACTCTCTGGGATTATTTATTATTATTATTTTAATCTGAGATTATTATTACAATATACTGCACTAATGCTTTATTACACTTAAGATGTATAAGTATAGTAGTTGAATTTTTAGGTGAAGTAGAGCGATTTCGGCAATTTTATTCTATATTCTCAATTTTAAAAAATAATTATTCATAAATTTGAAGGATTTTTTATTATAGTTTATAAGACTTTTATATCAAAGTTTTCAAATGTTAGTGCGTTGATAATTAATATCAGAAATAGATTAAATTTCTTTTTTCATAAACAAGATGACACACAATGAGATTTCGATTTGGTCTTCTCAATTTTTTTTTTAACAATTTGCAGAAACTTACAATAATATCGGCAAGATTCTAAAATCTAGATACAAACCTCTGTACTTATTCTGTGATTCTCTGAAAAAGAAATTCTTTTTGATCAATCTTTGCGCCGTACCAAAGGAGAAGAATACTGATTTGCACAAAAGAGATTACTTAATCCTGGAAAAATACAACTGGTTTTTCAAACCAGATTCATCCAATCAATCGATAATTATTTCCACAACTGGTAACAAGTCCATCATTATGGAGTTGGAAGCTGGCAGGCAACTTTTGCGGATTCACAACTGTTCAGATTCTGGTCTGACGATCATTTCTTCAGACACAGATTTTCATCTTGGAGATCGGGCGATTGTGCAACAATTGATGACCACAGAGTCCGATAGAATCGAGCAGATATCGAAAATAATTAGCGACAACCTTTGCAAAGCTTATCGATCATTTGGAACAAAAGATTACCCAGCAATGTTAAAAAACTTTTACCAAAGCTATATGCCTAACTTGCAATTTGCTTCTTCGAGAGAAAATAAAAATTTTCGAACGCGAATACACCATTTCTTGATGGAAGAACAAGTTCGATTGATCAAGGAGATTGTTCCCGACGAAGAATTCAAAAATATTCTTCACTCTTTAAGGGTATTTTTCCTAAATCCACATATTAGATCAGAATACCTCGATTTAATAACAAATCAAAAGACTCTTCGAGACTTTACGATAAGAGAAACTTCAAAAACATGGTTTCCCACATCATACAACTGTAAAGAAGCCTTGGATTACAATCAAGCAGCGATAACGATTCAATCCTTTTTTAAGATGGCTCTTGTAAAAGGATATAAACAGCTCCACAATCCTGATCACGCTTTGCATTCGCAGATTCGTAAACGACTCCTGAAGATATCCGATCTATTCGACACATCTCTTATAAGCAGGTTACTAAGAAAAGTCATTAATCGTCATAGTAGCCTGCACGATCTATATCCTTACTCCAAAGACTTCATACATGTTCTGAATATTCAGGAATTTAAGGGAGTCTTGGAAAATATTAGCCACAAACAATGGTTTCCAATTGTCAGACTCGTCGTAAATCCTAAGCCCACCGAGACAGTTTTCGCAGCTTTCGAATTGCTAATCGATCTCCCTCGTTTCGCATTACGTGTCTTCGACAACCAGAATGGACGCGAAATGACGCGTCTCATGAACCACGTGGTTCCAACTCATTACGAATATCTTCCGGATGGTTACACGGTATTTGCTTACGGCTGGAGCAATAAACATTTCAAAGAGCTTGACTGGACAATTCACGTGATTACTATGAAAGGTGATCCAATGCTCTATCAACTTGGTGAGCAGAGGCCTTTATCCTTGGAGACTAAACTGCCAAATCTGATGGTCGATGAATTAGTTGGTACATATATTCCAAACGCTAGAAGTTGTATCGCTCGATGGATTCTACAAACGACTTCAAAGAAAAGCATCGTTTCAATAAGGTTGACAAGCTCTTACAGTCTGGCAGAGATCAAAATAAAAGTTGTCGATGAAGGTGACAACATTTTGGTCGATGTGAACGGCGGTTCGACGATCTTATTACCCTTATTGATTTTGAAACATGCCGTCGGAACCGATGAAGATCATAGGACTGAAAATAGACAAAACGATGAAGAGTTTAAAAATATAGAGAAGAAAAATTTGTATTACATAGAGGCTTTCGTGCTCAACAACAGTTGGCCCCTTACGGATGTCGAGTGGACGATTGTGAACAAAGCAAAGAAGAGCGTGGGAGATATCAAAGCAAAGATACAATCCGGGAATAAAACATTGTCAAGATCAGATTTGTCAACGATGAGAAAAGACACGAAGCAATCCGCGAGTGATGGCCAAGCTTTGGAATCGCCATATTGGATTCTTCAGGTTGTTACAGATGTTCGGGACGCTGTAAAGGTACGCGTCTATATCAATTTAATTAAAGAAATCATATTTTTCAAAAGTTTGGGGGGGAAGGGTTAACAGATACTTGATTAGCATCATTATTATTAAATTGATTATCGTGATATTCTTGTTTATTTTAAGACCAGAAATTGTTTTGGTGCGCAGTTTGATGAACTTAAAAATGCTTATAAAATCACATGAGAAACATTAGCACAAAAATCTAGCTTTGACCGGAATGACGCTTCTGTAATTATTATTGATTTTTACATGCCGATCTATATTCTAGTACTTGTTATAAATAATTAGTATATTCTTCAATATCAGATTCTAGAATCTTAATTTTTCCTGACACTTCTCAGTATTTTTCAATTCTTTTAGAAGTGATTGACTTTCATCATTTTTTGAAAACATTTTCTGTTCATTTTATATACACAATTTGTTAGATCTATCAAGACAAGAGCAGAGAGCAAGAAATAATACTGCTGAAAGAATTCTGGTCAAAGGACCCAAGTCGACTCGAACGTGGAAAGAATTTGCGAGAAGTCTTCTTGAATGCACATATCTCGAAAACTGAACCTGATGTGTCTTCGAATCAAAATGGAATACAGTTGAAATTAATAGAAGACGAAGACACGGCGTTTTGTCTGTCGCATGCAAGGCAATACAGAACCTTGAAGCCACCGGAATCTCATTACCGTTTTTCTGCTTTGGATTTGACAAAATACATAAAAAGTGACGAGATTAAGAAGCATCCTCGAATAAAAACGAAGAACGACGATGAAATATTGAAAAATCAACATACCGCCATCATCATTGACAATCAGACAAATTATTTTAATTACTTGAAAAATTTGGCTGAGCTAATGAACAAGCAACTGCAGAAATACTTGAAGCGTTTCAGAAAAAAGGACGAGAAATTTTGGCAAAAAAGGACACTTGTGGACGCTGTTTATGAAACAAGAAAGATCTACATTAATAGCTTGATACCCGAGAAAGCGAAAAATAAAGCGAAGGGGAAGCAGGATTAAAAATATTTTATTTTACAAAGTAATGTGATAACTAATCTATTACGTTTGCAAATATTGTGATTCGATAATTAAGTAATACATCTAAAAATGACTAAGAACTTAAACAATTTAAATAATATAGGAAGATATATCAAATTATGTTATATAATAAACAGAGAGCTTTCCAGAAAGAGCCGAATGAAATGCTATTTCAGTAGCTGCTACTTCAAGAGCGCTGTTCGCTTGAGAGACACACTTGCTTCGCGTTGATGACTGTCCACGATCCACCTTTTAATGACGCCTCTCTGGTCGCCCAAGAAAGAAATAACGGCGATCCGTTCCGCTCATTTTTCATTCCAGGGACCAGTCCACGCAGTCTAGCAGGATTATTATGAAATTACGAGAGAGGGTGCTTCGAGACGTACAGTGAGCGCGATAAACAGCTTCGATGTACTGGCAATGTACTTATCATCAAAAATATTATTATTGCTTTTCTAATAAGTAAACTAATAAACGAAATCACTTTCAATTTCAAACTGACCTTAACTTCGATTCTCATTGTTAACTACAATGTTGATTTTTCGTGATTTTAGTTGCAATCTAAGTTTCAATTTTTGTCTTAATTTAAATTGATTTTTTTTAAGTTCTAGTGGAATCGTTTCTGATTCTTCTATTCAAATTGTGTTGGGTTCTACATAGTTTTGCGATTCTAATACTGAGACAAGTCCAACCCGTTTATCGTACATGCTATACGCCGTGGCAGCTCACGCAGCTGATTGCAGGTGCAGTTGCTACTGCATTCAAGATCGGCGTCCAACTAGTAATCATTGTCGATCATGTTTGTGTTAGATGATCTTGTCTGTCGCGCAGCGAATTACAATTACGGCATATCGTTGCATCATGCACAAGTGTGTACGTACTTAAATACTGTATCTGGATATTTAACCTTAGAATGCACAACTTAAGAATTGATTTCGATGCTATTTCAAGCTAGAATTATTCTGAAATTATTTCACGATTAGAGAATCGGAGAGATTATAAATGAAAATTTAACATAATAACAAATATAAGCAATAAGTGTAACGAATGAGGAAGTGACATAAAGAGATTGTGTAACTAACATAAAATACAAGTCTTTTTTGTAATAAATATTAAAATATAAAATATAATTTTTTTTATAGAAAAGATTTACGAAAAATTTATCTATTTAAAATTTGATTGGTTTCACTCTAATTTGCTAAAGACTTTCACAATATTGATCAAAAATATTACAACCCTGAAACTTTTCTACCAAAACTATTAAAATTACGTTCGCAATCATTACGAAGCAATCTTCGTAAAATAGTATCCCGACATCTGACACGATGTCGAACTTGCCAAAATGAGACCCTACATACAAAAGAAAATATTCGATTTTTTAATAAAAATAAAGAGAAAAGCGAATAGTAGCGTGTTACTTGACAATCCTCCTTTACTGCTAAGAATTCATATAAGAAAAGTCGAATTACAAAGCTTTATCAACGCAGCTGCTTAACGACACGCATCGAACTAGACTTTTTTGATCCTTATTGTTTTCGTTATGATAAAAAGCACCTATAAAAACTCGATGTTTTCGTTAACATTATGTCGCACAATAATGTGTGTACGTAACAAAATATCACACACAATTAAAAATACAATAGGAATCTAATAATCTTTTCAGCATAATTACATTCAGTTTAAAGTTTAATAATTAAGAGTTAAATATATTTTTTATTTATTTATGATATATTTTATTTATTAATAAATATGTATATATGATAAAAAATATTTTATATTGATATATATTTAAATATTGTATGTGTTTTCTCAATGTTGCGATCTGAAAATGGCTCGAATTTGAGCCGAAACATGTAATTTTTGTTCTCATTTTTACTTTTATCTTTTGTATTAAATGTGACGTGTCATTTTTATTCTTATTTTTACTTTTATCTTTTGTATTAAATGTGACGTGTTATGATTTTGTTTCTGCGTTATAATTTCCGCGCCTGACTCCTATTTGCTCTATATTATTTTTATTAAATATATATATTGTAAAGTAAATTATCTTTTTATTTAATAAAAGAAAATAAAATTGTGCAAGTCCAAATATGTTACATGTATACTGATACATATATTCATATGTTCATGAACATCGAGTGTGTTGATCAAACGTCTGAATACACGTAAGTTGCATCAGTTCGCTGAGTGCGGACGCGCATCTGAAGGAAAAGAACTTTTTTAAAGTTTCTGAAAACTCGTCGTAATATTGTCTTACATTAATTTTATTGTGTTCCAATTTTTTTATTTGACTAAAAATATACTATACCTTTGTTACTGGCTCCATATTGAATTCCGATAAAGAGATCAATTCATTAGAAAAGAAGAAGAAGAAGAAGAAGAAGAAGAAGAAGAAGAAGAAGAAGTCTGAACCCACGTGGGTGCGATGCATCCGTCGCTTCGCGAGAAAAATCTCGCCGACAGTCCTCGTCGATGCAGAATGCGTGGATGAGGAGGCGGATTTTACCATGAGGTTCTCTCGCGTTTTATCGGACATCTCGCAGCCTCTCGACTCGCATACCGAGTCGCGCTCGAATATGCTTTACGCGTCCCCATTAGCCGCGCATCTCGGTTCACGCTCTCGGCATCTTCTCTTCTCGTATGTGCGTATATATATGAGATTCATGTATTACTCTGTCGCGTCACAACGTTCTCACCCGCATATCATCAGACCCCCGACCCTAAGGATTCTGAAGAGTCGTGCCAGACGCCATCACCGACAATGGTGATTACGTAATACCGATAAAAAGGATTGATGCCAACCAATAGGGTTCCTGATTTAAAAATTTTCAGACCATATATCATTAAAATTTCTATTAAATTATGTGGATCGAAAAAAAAAAAATATATATATACATAAAATAACAATTTAATAATTAAAATTGTTTACGTTAAATATACGATTATATTACGCTTCTAAATTATAATTTATTCTTATTAATATTTATAAATTGATTTAATAATGATTCACAATATTTTATTAAAAATTTCAATTTTATAATATATCATATTTTTTAGTATATTATTTTAATTTATAATTAAAATTTTATTAAAATATTTTAATTTTAAATCACTATTAAATTTAGATTAGTTTTCTTAATTCAAATTTTTAGTTTACTTAAATATTAAATAAATTAAATAATTTACTTAAAATGTGAAGTTAAATAATATTTAAATTTTATAAAACATATATATTTTTTTTTATAAATACAATATTTATACGATTTGAGCAAAATTAAAGTAAAGTATTTATTAAATAATATAATTTAATTTAAAAATTATAATTTAAATAAAACTTAAAATATGTAAATATTATAAAACTATAATTAAAAATTAAAATTTTACTTAAATTTATAATTTTATAAATTATAATTGTAATATGTATATTAATTGTATAATTATAAAACAAAATTCTCGTAATTTTATAGTTTATTTAATAACTATTACATATAAGTAACTATATTAATTATTTATAAGTGATTGTAAAAAAATTTTTAATTAAAAATATTAATCCAAACTTTAATAGGAATTAAAAGTTTTAATTTCTAGATTATGGTTAATTAATATTTATGGTAAATTTATAGTAAAAGATTCATGTATATATTCGTAGTATTATTATATGTACAAACTAATTGCGTTAAACAACTAATCTACTTGAACAGATTCCAAAAATGTCAACCTAATTCTGATTTCGATCTAAAAACCCAAAGGTCAATGTCACTCGTATTTCTCAATCGAAGGCTGCAACCTCATTTGATAATATCCAGATGAGGCGTGTACAATTGTGGAAGAATGTCCAGGCATTAATGAGAAAATTACGAGAATTGTGAAAGCTCATTCAATATTAACTAGGAAATTACGAAAAACGTGAGTAATGCGCGGAATATCTTAATCACAAAATGAAGATCTTTCATCATATAAAATATCCTATACAGGAATTTTAATTTTATCATCAAAATATCTAGAAAAAGATGAGTTTATGAAAAAATAATTAGAGATAAAACTTTTATAATTTTAAGAAGATACTCCAATGGGTTGATTTGATTTTCAGTCCGGAGCTTACGTTGGGCTCAATCAAACTTAGATTAATTTTTTTAACGGAAACTCCTATTTTTTATTGCATATTTTTGTAGCTGACCTCGAGAGCTTTTCAAAACACTATAATGAAATTATTTCTCATTAAATGAGGATTTCTAAAAAAAAAAAAATCAATGGACTTGATTGAGTTTGATCTGAATTCAACACGGAACTCAGATCGAAAATCTAATCGACCAATCAAATTGTCCTCTCAATATCTTAAAAGTTTTGTCTAATTATTTTTTTTATAAAATCTGTCTTTTTCTACATATTTTGATGGCAAAGTTAAAATGAGTTATTCTGTATAATTATTCCTGATCTTGTGCGCACAATAGATCATATAAGAAACAATAAAATAAGATACAACCCTAAGAAATTACTTGAAAACAAGTATCCGCTATTCAAAATAATAAAATTAATCAATATTTTAAGACGGCACAAATCGTTATATTTTTGTTGGCTATTAAATTAATCCTTTTACCAATAATCAAAATTTAATTTAATAATTTAATTTGATTATTTAAGTTAAACAAAATTTTTTTTATTTTACACCCCTTTTTCAGAAAGATTAAACTTAAGTAACAAGTAGAGTTAAGGATAAAAATATATTGACACCAGTTTTAGAAATAAGAATAAGAAAACGTTTTAAAAATATTTTAAAATAAAAAAGGGAGAGAAAGGAGAATTTATTTTCTTGATTCTGTGCAAAACTTATAATAAACTCCTACTGCACGGTCTTCTTGAGACAGATCGGTACCAATTAATAAATTGACACGAGCAAAAGAAGCTTACTCCCCTGACTTCCGCCAATTTCGCACAAATCGCATTCTTGACTGATCGATCGAGCATCCGAGCGCATCCTTTCGGAACGTATGCACGAGTGCATGCACGCGTGTCCGTGTCTTCACACATGCGTGGTGTTAATAGCTAAGTAGAAGGGGTGGGCCCATCTTGTCGTCGTCGTCGTCGTCGTCGTCATCGTCTTAACTCGAAGAGGGGGAGAACGAGATCGACACGCTGTGTGCAGCAGAGGAAGAGAAGAGAAACCGATACGGAGACAGAGAGCAAGAGATAAGGATGGTTGAAGATGTTGAAGAGAAATAAAGAGAGAGAGAGAGAGAGAGAGAGAGGCCTCCCAGATGAGCCCTCTCCTCACAATCTACGGCTCCAGTATCGCGTCGAATCCCGTCGCGGCGCATCTTTCCGAGGTCCGTCTCCCTTGGGACCGATCGATCTCGAGCGGGCCGAAAGATCGATCGCTGGTCCGCCGGAAGTCGGAAGTCGCGTAGGTGTTCGAGAATATACAGATATATTAGATCTTTTTACTTTAATTTTCCTCATTGGTGACGTGGATTTTAACTTAAAAAATTGCAATATGTTGCTCGTCTTCTAGATATTTAAATTAAATTTGTCTCCTAAATATATATTATCGTTTGATAGAATATCGCGAAGAAATAAAATAAACTAAAACATAAAATACTGCTTCAAGAGTCTATTGTAAGCTTTTTGTTAATTGTTGTTTATTTAATATTTTATATTTCAAAACATTTAAAAATATGCAATCGCCGAAAAACTCGTATTAAGAACAGATTTTTAATTTTTAATCATTAAATCTCTCAAATAATCTTCCTTTTAAAAATATTTCTAATCTGTTACGTTAGACAGGAAAAATTGAGTACGCCATCAATCATATCATAGATTATTCGCGGCACAAGTCGAGTCACGAATCTGAATTAGGGTTTGATTCATATGGTGCTGACTTAAGCGAGCGATTTTTTTTTAGAATAATCTTTGATCGCGGCTCTCGGCTTGTTCACGGGTGATCGCGCACGTCGTTGAAGATCTCAACGTCACGTCGAACACAGTTAATCGCGATATGCACGAACGTCGATCAGCCCACGCGTGTGTCGCAGATCTGTTAGCGTGAATATTTGCAAGCGACTCGTGCTAGTTATGGAATTGTGTAGACTGCTGTTCGTTTAAGGTACGTCCGAAATATTTGATTCGTCGCGATGAAAATTTATTTTCTAAAAAAAGACAAATCCTTGTCTATTCTAAATATTCCCTTTTCTTAAATGAATTTTTTGTTTTTTGAAAAAAAATCTTTCTTCTCGTTGAATGAAAAAAGAGGAAGTGTCGCTGAATCAAAGAAATCTGTATCTTTTCGAGAAAAGAAGAGACGAAAGAGATTTTGATTAAAAAAAAAAAAAAACTAATTTTTGTTCCTTTAAGAGAAACATTTTTATTCTTATTATGTAACTAAACGAATTTTTCGCGGAAATTTCCGCTTCCTCGCAAAGAGGAGCTCTCAATAGGCTTGATAACGCCGTGGTGCAGACTTTACGAGCTCATTCGTTACGGTGGTGAAACGCTCAAAGCTGAAACTCTTCGGTCCTATCTCAATTCATTCCGCTCGTAATAGAACGTACGAGTAAGGCCTGTTCTTTTTTCGCGGAAGTTTATGGAACTTTAAAGATTGGTTTAAAGATAGGCTTCAAATGCTAGTCGCGCGTTATGATAAAGCGAGAAGCTACGAGCGGCGCGAATTTGCGAGACGTGCTCCTTTAATTGAAATCTCCTTTTTCTCTTTTGCCTGAAAAAAGAAGATAATTTATTTTTTTAAAAATCCAAAAAACAAGAAACAAAAAATTTTTTAAGTAGAAAGACGATGACATATGTATATATTTCTATAATTCTTGGATTTATATTAAAAAATGTGCATATCTCTGAATTACTATTTGTATTCAATTTAAAAAATATTATGAAGTATTAACTTTTTTTATTAATATGTATTTATTAATGTATTAAATATATCGCAGATAAGAGGACGAAATTAGAAATATTCCTAAAACTCGTTGAAATTTATAAATTATCTTCTCTATTGCATTAAACTACGTAAATGCATTTTAATAAAGAGATAAATTATTCGCCACGGCAATGCGAATTTAATCATAAACTCGCCTCTTGCTCGCCAAAACGCAATGGTGGATATTTATATCAAAAGATAGTTGCTTCTATCTCGTCGTACTAATTTGGCGCTTCCGGAAAGGCATCATGAGCGAATTATCGCATGTTATGTTTCTCGACGAGAATTTACGCGGTAAAGTAGAAAAAGAAGAATGCATAAGTTTCATATAAAAAATTTTTTTAATTAAGCGATATACGTGTAAGACGTTAGATAATTTCCGGACCTAACTTCGAAATAAAAAAAATCAAACAAGCATTTGCAGAACAGAATTCTAAAAGTGCTCTAAATTGTTTTTATAGACGGGAATGATCGTAATAACTTGGGAAAATCTCTCGAGATCGATTAAGGATCATGCGTGTTAGATGCGCAAGTATCGACGAGACCGCGAGTTAAAGAGATAGTCCAGGATAGTGTCGAAGAAGGAATCGGATCAGAGATAGAAAGCTGCAAGTTCCTTGCGCAGGATGTTCGCACTGCTATTGCTGACAACCTGGATCACCTTGGCATCTGAGATTGTCCAGGAGGGGGTAGCAACGGGACAACGTTACACCCCGAGTCCGAATCAAGATCTGGACAACACTGTGCAGTCGGTACCACCCCTCGGGTGAGTATGTTACTATTACTATTTGTAATACAAGTGTTCGCAAGATCGTCAAACTCTAGCAGACAAATTTCTGACCATTTCTTCCAATCACAGAATAAAAATTGCCAGACAACGCATCTCGTATTGATAAAAATTTCATAATCAAAATGGTGTCCACCATCAGGATCAGGATCAGGAAACGTGTATTACGGCTTTTGTTCACTCTTCATTCACTACTATTTTAGATCGTTATATCAGAAGTGAGAAAACACAATAAATTCTTGCAAATTATATTCAAATAGAAATATTTTTTAATATAACAACATTTACAGTTGATAGAATAGATAAAATAAATTATAAAATATATCGAAAACTGTCTTTTTATGTAAATTTTCGAGGAGGAATTAAATCATATTTATTTCTATATATTTTAGTTTTGTCATAGTTTATTTCTTTTTTTGGTTATGCATAATTTATTCCCAGATACATAATTATTTATTAATTAACAAAATAGAAAGAGAGTATTTTACATTTCAGTATTTTACAAGTCAGTTCTATCGATTGAAAGTATTGTTTTATTAAATCACATTCCCATTTTAATATATTTTTAGAGCCAGAATTTTTATTGTACATTTTCTCTCTGACGTCAGTCTGAGATAATAGTGATGAGCGAACAGGAGCCTTAAAAAATTATAACATTTTAAAATAAAATGATTACAGATGATAAAGAAAGAACGTTTATAATGACGAAATATCACATACTCCGGCGTCCTTGACGGAACCACGGTCGGTCACTTAAAAAGATTAAATCGTCCCATCTGAGAACGCGAGAGGCATCTCGTAACAACCCGGTAGTTATTTCGCTAACAGCGCAGATCTCTCGAGAATGATTCCGATCATTCCCTCGCGCGACTACCGTCCTCGTGAGTTAAATGACGCGATAACACCTAATTAGGTTATCGGAGTGTTACGTTATACGCGGCGCGCTGAATTCTGCCCAAGTCGCGCCCATTTTTCCCAACGAGAGTCAAGTCACGCCGATAAAGTCTTGCACTTGCGCCATTTTCGCGGCTTGCGCCTCCGGTTTCGCCGCGATGATGTTTTCGCGAAAAGCAAACAGGGTAATAAATGGGATTAACACATTGCGGCCAATAGTATGCGTGCGACGGCGGAAACATTTTTCCCGCGTGCGTGTCAAACGCGATTTAAACCCCGGTCTGCAATAGGTGTAATAAGCCTTGAGCTTTAAGAAACTGACTAATCACACTCGAATTTGAAGAGAATAATTGACTATGATTAGTCAATTTCTTAAGGGTCAAGGCTTACTTAGACCGGGCTTATCCGTCCGGCTTTGTCCGGGAAATTTCTGATGATTTCCACGTCCGAAAACCTTATGAAATGATATTTAAGAAGCGAGACCATCAAAATGTGTAAATTAAGTATATGCACGCGCTGATCTGATAGCAATGCATCGAAAGAGGAGATTGCAAGCTTGCATAATTTCGCGAATCGTTACAATTCTAATCCGCGTGGGAATGTCTGCAGATCTAGTTTCATAGAATAATCTCGTGGCTGATTTCGACACTAATTTCCATTACTAATTTCATCGTTATAATATACCGTAACCGGATGGATCTGTCAAAACTCGGTCAGAAATCCACTTGCGACACACAAGCGACGAATTGTATGCCGCTATAGAATCGTTCAATTCACTCGAATCATTCGATTACTCGATTATGGCTTTTCCCGTATGAAAGCGATGTATTTACAATGCATCTAACATGCACTCATTTCGCTGTGTGACATAGGTCTCCAGAAATTATAATCTCGCTAGCGGAGTCGGAATATGAATAAGTTCGCTACATTATCTTTATATTTAGAAAAATACAAACGATAAATGACAAAGTTCAACGATTGTAGGGCATTCGTTATCTGTAGTTCGCTGATTACGCGTTTTACGATCCTTCGCTTGTTCGTTGAGGTTGTTCGTCGTGCGGCAAACAACGTTTCCATTTTGGTCCTCACACCTTCTCGTCAAGACGTAATGCTTAAACCTACATTGTTTCGTATTTTAAACGATCGTGTTTTGGACGCCGCGATCAAATTCAAACGGGTGGACACCGCGCCGACAATGAGATGGCAATCCGTCGGATGGAAGTCCCATCAAAATTGTAGCTAATTGACGTTATGGTATTAATAACGCTCTTAAATGTCGCCGATTAAGTAAGCTATCTAAACAATGCTTTTAATTGCTTCTGACAGAACACCCGTTAATACATCTACATTAGCGAGGAGCTCGTTTAACCCTTCCGGTCGCATACGTTCCCTTTGTCGGAACGTTCAGTCGCGGTTTAAATGATTTGAAAATTAAAGAGAGTTGTTTTTCATCGATGCTTTGGAGTTTCTTAACTTAAATTCCTATTGTCTTCATAATTTGGAATTTAGCTTAAATAACTTGACTCGAATAATTTTTAATTTGCACTCTGACTTTTACAAATAAATCAAAATGCTTGTAACTCGCATAATTTAAAACCAGCAACTTGAATGGCTTAAAATACTTATAGATTTATATTCATAGAATAGAGGAGAATAATTCACAAGGCTGGTCCGATTCTGAATTTTATTCTAAAATATCAGAAACGTTTTATTATTGTAAAAACTAATGGATTAGGTAATTTTTACTCAAACGGACTTATTTTGAAATCTGTATGTTCATCGTGTAACTAATTAATCCTATTTCTACCATCAATGCTCTCGTGTTACTTACATGGGAGATAATATCTCAGATAATCAAGCGTGTCTAAGCAAATCTGTGATTGCTTACGATGACAACTTGCCGTATATTTGTTTTCAATGATTTCAAGCTGATATTGAAACAACACACAAGCAATGATGTGCATTGCCAGCAGTTTAATGGCAAGATAGCAGCATCTTACCTCGTATTGTCGGCCATGTAACAATATTATGAGATTCTATTTATTATGACAACATAATGGCAATAGAATTTTTTTAATCAGTTATATAGCTATTTCAAATTATAATATAAGTTTCCGGCAAGTTGTTGACAAGTTATCCAAAAAGTTGTCATGTCGCGAAGCCGTCAATTCACCAATAAATGTGGCCTCAGTTTATTCTGGTGGCAACACATGTTAGATTTGCGAGCAACACGCCAGCAACAATACAGACGGATATCTGAGATGTAGATGACATAAGGACGTTGATGGTAGGAATTAATTTGTTAGGTACAAAATAAACAGGTATCGAAATATGTCCATTTAAACTAAAAATCACTTGATTTCATTAGTTTTTACAATAAAACGTTTCTGATACTTTAGAATAAAATTCAGAAGGGAATCGAAAATCAGCCTTATAGATCCTTCTCTTTTTTTAAATATAATATATAATTTGCATCTTGTATCTTCTGAAAACTGAGTCTATCTCACGTAAAACAAACTGTTCAACGAAGAAACAAAATTGGATTAGAAAATCCGAATGTCACGATGCAAATTGCAAGAATCGAATAAATTTTTATTGACGAGCAGGTGCTTCCTCCTCTTCTCGTGCGAGTTGCAGCAGCTGCATTATCCGGTTGATAAACGCCGCGTATCCACGTTAATTAATTAACAAGATGCGGAGATGGAATGTGGACGGGCGGGCGCGATAAGCGGCGCGGAGCACCCCGGAATACGAAGCGCATATAGCGCGGCACCGGTTTTTATCGACGCCGCGAGAGATGACCCGTTCACCGTCATCCGGTGGATCTATGAGCGTGTTGTGCTGGCGATTCATCATTTCGCCGAATGATGAATGATGCCCTTGCGCGCGAAACCCCGGACACGCCGTTCGTCGTCGTCCCGATCGTTACTGATAACGCCGACAGAGCCGCGCGAATGATCGACCGCGTAATCCGCAAAAAAGAAGATTCTTACCTGTGATGGACGCGCCGGTGCGCGAATCGGCGAAGAAATATCGTCGAGCATTACAATAATAATGGAACAATGCTATCGGAGATAACATTACCGTAGCGAATCTGAAGCCTCCATCTATTCTTCCTCTCTCCCCTCCATCTCTTTCCCCTTTTTTTAAAGTGTCGCTGAATTTTATGTGCACATAACACGTTCTTAGACACGGGCGTTCAAGATCGAAATCCATAGATAAGGGGACCTTGGGCACATTGCACGTCATTTGCACAATCTGCTGGAGGACAAATCAAACGCTAACATTACTCTCGTTTAATGGGACAACGACGAAAAATAAGACACAGGGTCGGTTTTAAGTCTAACGGGATCGCCACTTAAAATTATCCACGGTTAGTTCGAACTACTTAGACCGATTTAAGCCCCGTATTACGCGACGCCCGGCGGCAGGAAGTGAAGAAGCAATTCCTAGGGATGTAAAGGCGGTTAGCATTAGAGCTGCTGTCGCAACTTCTGATGCAGCTCCGTGATGAGGCACCGTTCATACTTTATCGATGTCTATTAACGTGCGTTTTAAAACGAAACAGAGAAAAGAGAAGAAGAGATTAAGTAATATATAAAAAAAGTACGTAAAAATATATAAAAGTATTGGATTGGAACAAAAGTTCGTAGCATTTTTTTAGCTTAAAATTGTATATACAATATTTTCGTCAAAAATAAATAAAATTTAAATTTAAAAAAAAAGGATTTTAAAGCTTGAAATCTCTGCTTTCAAAAGCTTATATTTTTTTAGTTTAAGTAAGTTTGGTAATTTTTACATACAGAAAATTAATATGAGCTGAAAAAGATGGAAAATTTTCTTCTCTCCTTGTTGGTTTTTAACGTGCCCAAATTAAATTTGAGAAAATTTTTTACTATCTATTGTGAAAGCTTGAAGCTTTCCCTACAAAATCATTTTTTATAAATGTTTCTACGATCTTTTATTCTTAAGTTATTCGCAAGTTAAGTTAAACAAGGATTCTTGTGATTCTTCTTCTTACTTCTTTTCTTGATCTTTTACCTTGTTTTGCCCCGCTCGTACTGTCTCCGTTACATCTTGAACTTTATTTGAAAATGAAATATTCGTATTTCAACATCTGAAAGCACTACTTCTCGAGAAAATTTTGTTACGAGTGTACAGGAAGCGATATTGAAGTAATGAAGCTGTCAGCAATCGAAGGTTGTTAAACCTAACCGACATACTATGGAATAATAAAAAGCTGGTCACGCATCAAGCTGTTTTTCTGTCGCTCATCACGCCGACTAATTTTGATTTAGTGCGTAATTTAAGATCGTTACTATCCGCGCGATCACACCGCAATAATTTCCGACATGGAGAGACAAATGAGTACGCGAACCGCGTTGCTGGGATTGCGATGCCATAGGCAAAGTTCCGGACGTATTCCGGGATATCGAATTTCGCACTAACTTGAAAGTTTTAAAATTCCAAGATTCTAGAGAAGCGTCACTTGATAAGACGAATCGAGATATCGATGATCGTCTTCTCGCGCGCGACGTAATCGTACTGCCATGTCGCAATACACCGCGTGTCGTGACCAATTGCACTTTTGATACAGCGTTCGTTTAAGGAAACCGCAAACAATTACCCTGGCTGTGCTTTTTGCGGTCCCTCGCGCGTGAAACGCTATTGTTTGTTTGCCCCTAATCGCGATGGGAAAGCGACTGTTTTGATCACATTAATTTTAATGGCTCGCAATTCACGCCATTCGTTCTGAAGCTATTGTAGAGAGTGTCCAATTGTGACACTCTCGCAAGCAGTTAATCACCCACGCTAATTAGGACTATGTTATCTAGATGTTAGTCATTTATACTTTCCATTAAAATACTATTAACTTATTATAAATGATAAAAATTAATAGAAATTAATCACTTTATGATTAAACGTTATTACATTAATATCCGAAAAAATATATTAATGTTTAATCAAGTTAACATTTAGAAGTAATTCTTAAAGAAAATGAAGTTAAATAATAAAAAACATCAGCTCAAAAAAGCTTAAATAAATAAGTTTGAACCAAAATTATAATAAATAAAAATCGAGAAGAAAATTATTTTAAATTAAAGTAGGAAGAGCGTAAAGAAAACGGGGCTTGTGTTTCTACCAAAGAAATGAACGCGAGTGCGAAAAGATTTTGAAATAAAGATATCAGCCGATAAACACGTGGTGCATTGATTTCAGGGCTTGTTTGAACACGCTATTATTACGGGCGGGTGTTAAAATTACACCCTGCTGACACGGTTAACGGCATGCCACGTGTTGATCGGCGCGATCGGACATCGCGATACAAGTTCGGCGGTGGACCAATCTCCCAAGGAGCATCCATTTGCATACAGATTGGATTAAAGCTTTCAGCTGCGAGGTGATGATCGACTGCGTCCTCGTAATTCTGCCGGCAATTATCGTTATTATTATTATTACCACTCGAACGCGGGCCTCACTATAATTTTCCAATTAACGACACGTATCAAAGTTAGTCATCTCGCCGATTTCGAACGTTTGCCGTAATGACAACCGGCGTTTTAACGGGATTTTATCGTCGTCGATAATAAGAGTAAAATACAAAAGGGATAAACTCAAGCGCACATAGGGTGAGAGAGATTTACTCTTAAACGAGTTTGAAAAGAATTGAGCTCTTTATGACATCAAATTACCCAAATAGTGATCACTTTTCTCTTTTTTTTTTTTTTTAAATCAGGAGTGCGCGAGATCGTTCACCGACGTAATCGCATGTAAACATCCGTCAGGTATACATCCCGGGCCAGTTAGTGGGCCACTGTTTGAGCAAGATTGCTTCATCACGCGCTCTGCACACATTTAATATCGCCTTACAAGCGCCCGCTATAATGCCCCTGTCTGTTGGGACGATAAACCAGGCGTGTAACGCGTATGTCAGAAGTCACGGGAGGAGATATACGAAAAGGAAGAGCGCGAGAGATGGCGGACACGCGAGTGCATTAATCTCTCTCGCGCTAGCGAAACGAGAAACGCGCGGGACGAGTTGCCCGCCCCCGGGCTCCGCTCGAAGGGCACACGCGAGGGAATGCAAAGGCCGGTCGTTGCAGCAGCGAGAGAGTCTCCGCGCGATCTCGTTCGAGGGATCTTAAATCGTGGAGTCTTGGATTTTATCTTCGGCGTATGAACGTATTGTTTAGGTACGTTAGAACTCGAACGTTTCGGCGGAGCATCTAAGCATCATCCTGGGGAAAATTCTTTATACGATCGAAAAATCGAATTGACCAGATCTCTGAGGTTCAAAGTTCTTTGCAATCGCAAGCCTATAAATCTTGTGTTAGACACATTATCGCCGCGCGATAAAAAATAGCGTAACGTGAGAAAGCCGGCGATGCTCTAGAGTTTGCGATTACGCCGAGGGACCTAAGTAGCGGCGTTTTAAAGCCGGTCGCGATCCATAGCAGCTGACGTTAATTACGAGGCGCCAGATGTGAATGGCCGCCTTGTTCCGAGGTGGCACTCCGCTCTCTTCCCATTCTTCCTTTTCCTTTTTTCTGTTTCTCTTTCTCTTTTTCTTCTTCGCTCTTCTCTTCTTGCGCGTGCCACGAAAACGCCGCATTTCCGCCTACGGCCTCTTCAAGTTGACGCCACAGAGAGCGATCTGTGACTCATGACTAATTCTTACTTCCATAACTTGGGAAATTAATAAAGAAACTACTCGCGGTTCAAAAAAATTTTAAAATTAATATTGTTTTAAATTTGTTGTTTTAAAAATTAAATTTGAGAATATAAAAAAAATAATCTTATTCAGAATATATACCAGCTGTTTTGTCTTGCTTGTCTATAAGATAATTATATGATTTATAAGTTTTAAGTTACAAATTTCTGTTCGATAGCGCTATCGAAATGGAAAAGAAATCTGATTGCATTGATTAGAAATCTGATAGATTCAACTAAGTCTTACACAGCACACTTTATCATGGATGTCCAACGGATGTCATTTTGTGATATCGCCATAAAATATCCTGAATGATCCCAGTTATCCAACAGATGTCAAGGAGATGTACAAGTATTTACATGTGTGAGATCCTACGAACGAAATGGAAATATTTTAAAATACCATGTGGAAGTGAGAAATATGTTACTGTTCCATTATTACATAATGAAAATGAATTATTTTAAATGATATGCCAAATATTTGTAATTTGTACTCTTAATATAACATTTAATACAATAAAAATCTGTAAAATTTCTAATATTTTTTTGTATTTATTTTTTCTATTATTAGAAATTAATACAATTTGCAGATCACAATGACACAAATACATTGTATTCTATTTTTTCGAATGTAGTTTATCTTAGACGTCATTTAAATCAATTAAATTTAATTGTAAGATACATCTCAATTGGCACACAATCGTTTGTATGCCAATAATAATTATGACATTCTTTATTTTTAATTTTGGCACTCTTCATTTGCAAACCTTTATGCTTTACCAGTTTTGGGAGACTACTTTTTGCAACGTATAATATATATATCCTTTGCTACTAATGGATTAAAGAATACATTTATAAAATAAAATTTCCAGTTAATAATAAAATATATTTTCCAGTTTTTGTATTTTTTATTTATATATTATATAATAATATAATTGAGCATGAAATAATTAAAATTTATGATACATAATACGTTACGTGCGAGAAATAAGCTGCCTATATTGTAAAATATATCATTACTTGATACATACTATGCAAAGCTAAAGGATACATGGTAGAATCACACACAACACATAATTCTCTAAGAGATGTTCTAAAGATGTCTTGAGTACGTTCTCAGGACGTCTCTCGGAGAACGTGTTCTGTGGATATATTTGAATATGATAAGATATCGTAAGATATTAATAAAACATTTTATAACATCTTACAAAATTTTACGATATCCTACGATATTTTTGGGGGGGATATTCCGGATACTGCTCACTGGAATATCCGTGGGAACGCATTTGTCAATCTGGGACAATTTGAGGTATCCTCAGGATAAAGTGTGTTGTGTGGGGTGTGTCTGTTTGAAAATGGAATCAGAGAATTCTTGTAGTAATTACCAGATAATTAATTCTTGATTAATTATTTCTTGTTAAGTATATCAGAATTTCTTAATGATAGAACTAATCATTGTAATGATTAACTAACATAATTGTGTACATAATTTCATTGGGAGAAATACAAGTTTTAATATTACTGATAATATTTCTCTCAGATGTCATTACATCTTCATACATATTTCCCTTCAGGAACTATTAGAATCCTGAATTTAATTTATGTACAGAACTAAAAACTATCAACAAAATACATCTCTTATTAACTTTGAACCTACTTTTGGCGTCTCGCATTTAAGGAAGCATCTTGTTGAAACATCAGACTTCATCACCGAAAAATTAGACAAATAGGTTTGGGTTGAATCTTCGCATAAGAAGTTGTAAATCTATGGAACTTCGTTCGTATGAGTCTATAATTATACGATTTATAGATGCGTTAAATGTAAAGAAGATCATGAACCAGGCAAGTGTAGTATATATACAGGTAAAAACAATGAACCTTATTGTATTAATTGTAATAGCTTTGGTCTTCCTGTTTCTTATAGAGGATGTCCTAAAATTATAGAAATTAAAAATAGGATAACGGATAAAATAAATAGAACTAGATTAGACAGAGAAAAGAAGATTGCAAAAATTAATAACTTTGTTAACCCTTATTTTTCTTATGCTGAAGCCACCAATATACAACATATTACTCAAAATAAGCATAAACAATCACAAACAATATACGATAGATCAGATGCAGATATCTCATACTATACGCCATATAATTTAATTAAGACAAATTTAGGTGTAAAATCTCAAAATGACGTATCAAACGTAAACCAAARTTGGAAAGCAATACAAGCAAAAATAGATAAACTTGAAAACAATATCGAGGCAATAAACTTAAGACTAGATGCTATAATGAACCTTTTTGAGAAAATCGTAACTCAAAATAACTCATAATGGAAAGAGTTAATCATACAACTAATCAATCTACAAACAAACTAAAAGTTTTATCCATTAATGTAAATTCTTTAATCAGTAATTTTAAAAGATTATCATTATTAGAGACAATAGAAAGAAAAAATCCAGATATAATCACCTTAAGTGAAACTAAATTAAATCAAAGACATACATTATTTTTCAAAAACTATAATTGTATCCATAATGATAGACCGAATGGAAACAGAGGGGGGGGGGGTACCGCAATCATTATTAAAAAAGGAATTAAATTTAATATAATTAATCTAAATAATGATGATAAAATTCTCGAGAAAACAATTATATCTATTAAACTTAAAACTAATAAAATATTATATATCATTTCAGTGTACGCTAAAAACGGAAGACAATCAGAATTTATCAGCGAACTAAAAAACCTTTTTGAACAACATGATTTGAAAAATCTAACAAATTATTACATATTTTCGGGGACCTCAACGCTAAACATACAAGTTGGGCAAACAGCGATAACAACGAAAGAGGTACAACATTTAGGAACTGGCTTCAGGACAACGATCTAGATTATATCACACAGATACACTGTCATATCCTAGACATAACTCGTTCATCGACTTGGTTTTCGCGGATCTAAAATTAAAAATTAACAATGGATTAAATAATAAATTACAAACAGTTCCATTTGAGAGTGATCATGTGGCAATCTATTTCAAGTTAACCATCAATAATAACGAAATAGAAATGAATCTGTCAGAACATAACATAAACTTTAATTTTAATAAAGTAGATTGGGAAAAATTTCAAAAAGTATTAACAGAAAAATGCAATCTAAAATTACCTAACAATAAAAACTTGAATAACTTGGAAATAGATAAAGCGTTGACTGAAATAGAGGATCACATTTTATATTCTACGGAACAGGCGATACCAAAGACCAAAACCCAAAATTCGACCGATAAATATATTAATTCAAAAATTACAAAATTACAAAAGTATAAAAATTTCATATTATTACACAGATACATAGATATAAGAAAAAAAAGATGTTCTATTGTAAAGAAGTTTATACTCTTAAAATAATTTTAAACAATATAAGAGAAAAACTCAAATATGAGATTGCCAAATCGATGAACGATTACTGGGAAAATAGAATCAAAAAAATTTCCCACATAGATTCAGCACACATCCCAGAAATCAATAAGATTTTTAGGAGCAAAAAACAATGCGAAATTCCTATCCTAAAAATTCCAATCGATAATAAAAAACTAATCCATAAAGCAAATTTAAATCAATACAATACTCCTAACGACAATTCAGGAAACTTCTTAATACAAGACACAAAACAAAAGCTAGATCTGTTAGGTGCCCACTTCGCATTAATTAACGATCAAAACAGTAATTTAGGAAGCGATAGGTTAAACTATAATATAGCGATAGGTAAACTATAGTTTTAAGAGAAGCTAGCGTTATCAAAAACGAGGCGTATGATGATATGATTGAGCATAATACAGTCACACAATTTCATGATAAAAATACAGCCAATTCACCCTCAGAATCAATCGATACCTCTTTTTTTACTGACACTCTCTCACTGACTAAAAAATTTAAAAAATTAAATAACAAAAAATCAGCAGGTCAGGACCAAATACCAAATATAGTGCTTAAATACATCCCACCAAAAATATGCTATAATCTTACCATATTATTTAACAATATGCTAAATAATATGTATTTTCCACAAAAGTGAAAGGAAGCAAAAATTATTGCAATACCAAAAAATAATAAAGATCAATCTCTCCTCTCCAGCTACAGACCGATCAGCCTGTTACTAAATCTTAGTAAAATATATAAAATAATTATTAATGACGCGTTAAATCACTTTTACATTAAAAACGGCATTATACCAGATCAACCAATATGACTTCCGAGCGTGCCATTCCACTATTCATGCAATAAATAAATTGGTATCAGACACACAGTGGGCATTAAATGATAACAAATGTGTGGGAGCTTGTTTGATCGATCTTGAAAAAGCTTTTGACACAGTGTGGCTCGACGGTCTAATTTTCAAATTAAAAATTCCCCCCAGTAATGATTAAATTATTAATTATACTTATTTGGAACATGATAAATAACAGAACCTTTTTTACTTACTACAATAATGAAAGATCTTTAAAACATATAAAATTAACAATGGGCTTCAACAAGGCACCATAAATTCACCGATTTTATTTAATATTTACACTTGTGATATTCTAAACCTATTTGGCCCTCATAATACTGTTCACTTATAGCTTATGCAGATGATTTAATAGTATACACCAATGATAAAAAACCGCTAATAATTCAAAAAAAGTTACAATTAGCTACAAAAAAAATATTTGGATATTATCATGCATGGAAGCTAAGAGTGAACACAGATAAATGTGAATCCATTTTATTCAGACCATCAATCAAAATAGCCAAATATCTTATTCCGCAACAATATAAATTGTTCAAACTTAAGAAAATGCTATTGGAAATAAGGAAATACAACGTGAAACAAGTGTTAGATATCTAGGCATCTTACTAGACGAAAGATTACTCTTTAATTCTCATATAAAAACTCAACTAAATAAAGCAAAAAAGGTATTTATCAGTCACGGTAGACTTTTCTATTCTAAAATTCTAAATAGTAAAGTTAAATTAATCTGCTATCAATTACTAATAAGACCGATTATAACGTATGGCTGTCAAATCTGGTATAATATTAATGCTTCTCTCACGGAGCGAATTAGAATTTTCGAAAGAAAATGTTTACGTGCATGTCTTGGGAAATATAGATCTCAGGAATCTAATTATCAAAAATATTTAAGCAACAACAAAATCTATGAACTAGCTAATATTCCAAGAATTGATAATTTCATGATTAAATTGATTCGAAACTATTTTGTCATTACAGCAAAAATAAAAATAAACAGTATGATATTTTCTTTAGCATTTCCTGATCCTCAGTATATAAAAAAAACATTAGAAACAGGTCACGTTCCACCAGAAGCATTTTTATACTTGGATGAAAATGGATTCATTCAAAATCAACATCAAGTATCTATAATATATCATATTCCTAGACACAAATCAAATAAACGTTTCACATATCAAAATAATTTAGATAGCATTTTAGATGCCGCGATTCTAAGATTTAGCACTACGATACCTAACACAGATCGTATAAATAATGATCGAAAAAACAAAGTCTATTGGTGGCTTCACAAATAGGGTCTTTAGGTAAAATACAAATACGTAAAAGTTTTCCGAAACTAGATAATAAGTAAGCAAACATTTAAAGATAAGAAAAGTAAGGATCCGAAAGCCTTGAAAGAATGCTACGCATACTCAAATATAATTAAGTTAATAAAATTAGATATAAGTATATACAATTATACGCAAAAAAAGCGATTATATTAGAAATTAAACTAGATAGTAAGTAAATAAATATTTAAAAAATAAGAACAGTAAGAATCGAAAAAATTCTACGCATACTCAAAATATAATTAAGTATGTTAAAAAAAAAAAAAACTCAAACTCAAATATACTTATATACATAATTATATACGAAAAAGCGATTATATTAAAAACCTAAGGGATTTAAGCAACAGCGACAATAAATATCCGATACTCAATTGATAAATACATCCAGGATAGAATCCGGATTTAATAAGATTCACAGAAAGCGTATATTATATAATAAGATTAAGTTTAGGTATAAGATTATTATAAATAACCAGTTGTTTACTAATGTATAGATAATTTATATTTTTGTTTTGTTTTGTTTGAATTTGCTTTGTTCCTTTAATTTAAAAAAGAATTTATACTGCAGCTGTTTTTTCTTCGAATTTAGTTTTTCACTAGCAACCAAAAAGACTAAATAAAAGTCTTTGATGTGAAAAGTATGTGATGTGAATTTTTGTTTATTGGAATATGTATAACTACACCGATCTCTGTACACAATAAACAATTTACCAAAAAAAAAAAAAAAAAAAACGCTCAAACTACTAGTTCTCGTCCGATCACTGAAGTCAAGCAGCGTTGGACACGGTTAGTACTTGGATGAGACCGCTTGGGAACACCGTGTGACGTTGGCATCCAATTTCTTTTTTGTCTTTTTTATTTATTTTGTAGCAAGAAATAAAAGGGTTTCTCTCATCTTTATTTCTACTCTAACATTATTTATCTTTACATTTTTGGTATTAAACTTTTTTTTATCGGTGGAAATTTCAATTCACATTTATTTGATATCATTTAGACTTTTAGAGTATTTTTGCCAAAATTCGTGACAATTGGATGTATGTTTCGTTTTCAGAAGTCCAGCTAATTTTAACTAATACTAGATATGACAGATGCGCACGCTTCGCGTGCTATTTAGCTTTTAATTTTTTGTCTTTACTATACTTGCTTAAATATGAATATTGAATACTTAACATGCATACAATTAAAGTTATACTCTCTGTTACTATTAACCTTTCGATACACACAACTGTTAAAATATGCAATGACATATCATTATCATGCGATGATCTTCATCTACAGTAAATTATGTAACATAATAAATTAGCACAAACTTACTTTCTTTTATTTTTCTTAATAAAATATTTAAATATTTACAATACTGGCAACAATTTCAATTAAAGTTAAATAAATTAGAGCTAAAGTCATATTTGCTACTATTCGGATAAATTCAACTTTTCAGATATTAAGCTTCTTTAGGGTTAATCTTAACTAAATAACAATTTTTTAAATGATTTTTAATAATAAAATTAAATTTATGAAGATTATAAGCAAAATATTTATATTTTATTTCTCGTTGCAATAAAAGAAAAGCAAAAAAGAAATTGGATGCCAACGTCACACGGTGTTCCCAAGCGGTCACCCATCCAAGTACTAACCGTGCCCAACGCTATTTGACTTCAGTGATCGGACGAGAACTGGTACTTTGAGCGTGGTATGAATGTTAGCTGTTCAGACCCTTCGGAAATGATCTTATTTGATGTTTATCCGGAAGAAGGATTTCAAAGAAGAAAAAGTAGAAACTAAAGCATACATTAACATCATAGACGCGCGTTATTTAAATTTTTATTTTTTATTTTTTACTATATTTGCTTTTACTATACCTGCTTTTACTTTCGCACTATTAACCCCCCTCAATACATAAAAATGTCAAAATATGTGATAATAGTTCACGAACTAAGCAAAAAATCAATTGACATCACAAAAAGCAACAACAATAAACTTCAATATATACGCGAGTAATCGACATGCTTCTTTTAAAAAGAAATAACAATAAATTTATTTATCATAATTTTTCGAATAGATGTTCAAATTTCACGTTATTTTGTTCTTTAAGAAAAACTGCTTCAATCTCAAATCTGTCAATTAAATTAAACATTAATATTAGGTGTAAAAGTTCTCCCAATGCGAATAGATGTCTGTGTATACATGCGTTAATATGATGTTATAAGCAGAAACGTTTATGGTTTTTGTAAGTTAGCGTCTTTGCATTAACATTTATGCGTAACAAGCCATGAATGTATATAACTTTACATTTAGTATGATTAAAAAATAGAATCAGATAAAGAGCATATTCGCCACTGCCTTTTGTTTTGTTTTCATCAAAAGGAAAGTGCTGCTTGCACACAGAATTATTTGTGAGATGTATGGTGAAAATGTTACAGTCATTAGAACGTGTACAAATTAGTTTAAACAATTTAAAAACTGTGATTTTAATATCAGTGAAAGAACACTTTGGACGCTCTGCAGCTGAAAGAAAACAAATGGCAGAAAGATCGTGGAAAATACTTCGATTAATTTATTTTGTATCAATTTTTTTGTAATAAAAAAAATTGCAAAAAATTGGCAAGAACTTTTGCATCAACTTAATACATTTTTTAATAATTGAGTAACTTCCATGTTTATATACTTTTTTATAAAATCATATGCAAACCAAAAAACATATTAAAAATTCTTCTAGGCCGAACGTGTGCAGATCGAGGTACAAAAACTATTGCTGTCCAGGATGGTCAAAAAAAGCAGAAACAGGCTTGTGCGTCGTTCGTAAGTGAAGATATAGATCGAATTTTACTAAAACATTATTTTGTTAATAAATATAATACATTATATAATTACTTTAAGAGTATTCAAGATAGAAATACAATGAAAAATCGTGAAGGAAAACAAAAATGTGAGATTAAAATTCAATAAAAAATTAAAATTTTTGTTTATGAGATATAATAAATCGTAATGAGCTATAATAAATGCAAAATGCAATCGTTTTATTCCTTTTCAAATTTTACAAATTAATTAATTATATTATATTGTAATTAAATTATTCTTACAACTGAAAGAAGTGGTAAAGCACAGTAGCACTGAATAATGATAAAGCCATTGGCAATAATGAAGCAAGCGACGATCCAGAACATAATGATTCATATCCTTATGATCATAACGCAATCAGACCTCCCGCGAGATATTCGCGGAATGGAAAGCGGTTATTAATATCGAGAGGAACCACCTATCATTACCTATACTGCCCGGGAATGATAACGATCGATGCAATTACGTAACGGATAAATGGGCATCTATGCGACACGAACGGTCGAATAAAACTGGTTTAATGACCTGTTATGCATTTCCTGTTGATCGCATTGTCTGGTAATGTGGTCGCACTTCGTTCGTGATCTACATTCCGTTACAATTTCCGGGAGTCTGACAATGTTATTGACAGTATCATTGTTAATTCATAATGTTTCATGGATGTTATTCCAGTAACATTCCAGTAACTTCTAATTAAAATTATAATTGTTATAAATTTATATCAGAATGCAATTCTTAATGTAGCAATAAATAAAAGTGGTCTATACTTTCTCTCTTTCTCTCTCTCTCTCTCTCTCTCTCTCTCTTATTTATGTAAAAAATTATAAACATCATAAAAATTATAAAATGATTTAAATTTTCTGCTCTCTTCAATATTTTTTGCTGCAATTAATAAGGTTTCCATAAAAAAAAGTGTTATGATAACATTTAAAATGTTTTTGAACTTAAATTTTGAGCTTAGATTTTAAATATTATTTGTTCTATTTTAGCAATTTGCGCAAGACGGTGCGGTCCTCTTGGGAGATGCATAAGGCCCAATATCTGTTTATGTGAGGGCGGCGTTGTCGCTTCCGCCTGTGGCAACGGTCAAAGCAAAGGTGAGACATATACCGTTCTCCAATTTTTCATAATTTATTAGTTATTAATTTTTAACGGTTTTGAAGACAACGACAGATTTATTAAAAATAAAATCTGTTGATCTGTTGACTGAACAAATATGTCATCAACAGTCATCGCCCACGAGACCGGAAATGGTGGTGATCGCGGCGAGACAGGCAGATGTAGGGTTCATTGCATAAACGGAAACTGCGTCGACGGCCGATGCCAATGTCGCAGCGGATACCAAGGAGAATTCTGTAATGAACGTAAGTGTAATTAATATTGCGTAAATTAAAATAATTCAGCAATTCTAAGCAAATACAGTCTGTTATACAAGAACGTTGTCTACATATCTGAAAGAAAAATTATTATTTTAAAAAATTTATAGATTAATTAAAAAGTACACTAAAAGCACTATTACATTTATTTAATAATTCGTTCAGTCTTCATTATTATTGAGAATTCGCTGGCACCGTTTTGACATACTTTATAGATTTTTCGCATATTGTTGTGATAACCGCTAAATAGCTCGAACATAGCGACAACCACTTTAAAGTAAATACTTTCCTTGAAGTTTCCTCTTAATGATGGACCACACATTTTCAATTGGATTCAGGCGACTGCGCAGGCCAATCCAAAGTCTAGAATATCATTTTCGGCTTTTCATACAGTGCACAAGCAACTGGGAGTTTTTTTTAAATTATGTTTTTGTCACAATAGAAAGTAATACTGGCATCTCTAGCACAAAGCGTAGTAGCCTACCCTTCAACGAAACCACAGCAGGCCTCCTAGTTTTCTCTTAAAGTCTAACCGACGCTCTTGTGTAACAGATTATATATGAATAAATCGTAAAATCGTAATACATGTATTCTACATTCATGGAATACATTTTCTAGCATTCTCAGCATGTATTGAGAAAACAAAAAATTGAGTATATTCAACTTATATATATATATATATATATATATATATATATATATATATATATATATAATATATAATATATATATACACACTCACACATATATATACACACACTCAACTACTTAGTTATTTTGTAAAATATAGTACATTTCGAATGGAAAGACAAAATATACATCTCTATTTTTGCAATATCCTCTGAATATTTTTTCAGTCTGCAGTGTTGTTAGAGAAGTTTAACAAATAATATGTTGATGTCTTGGTTTATTGCATATAGGGTGAGACAATAACTTTATCCACTTGAAGTATTTTCGTTATTTTTCGCGATATAAAAATACTTTAATTACAAAATATGTATCAAGTATCAAGAAAAATATGTATATCAAGAGGGTCATGATATGCTAGTAATTTTTCTGTGAGTAAAAGTGCTTTAAAGATTTCAAGGTCCATTTCTTTAAATAACAGGCTACCTTTTTATGCTTAATGCATTAGTGGATATTTAGACAATTTTAACGATTTATAGTACAAGATCATTCAGCATTAAATAAAGGATAAACACAAATAAAGAATTAAAACAATAATTCTTACGCCATAAAAAGTATTCGAAATGACATCCGTTTGCATCGATACAACATTGCAATTCCTGAAGCACATACATTTCTTTTCAAACTAATTGCAACACATGCTGCAGTAATTCGTTGCTTCATATTTCTGATGTGATCACTTTTTTTGATATATAATGTCGTTGCTACAATTGCTACAATAAGAATGTTACAGTAAAAAAATGTAAATAGTAACTTCGGGAAATTCGCCGAATATTATACATTTTAATAATTAAAATATTTTTAATTAAAATATTTTTATAAAATATTTTTTCTAAAAATACTCCAAGTGAACAAAGTTGTTGCTCCACTCTGTATATATAATAATAACACTGAAAGTATTTAAATTCACGAATCACAACTTTACAGACAACTTTTTTTATTAGCCATAAGATTAACAAAAAATCATTGATAATTACCAATAATTGAATATCTTACGATACGCATAGAATTGCAGTTCCACTCATAAGTTCTTACGAGTCTTACGAGAACAAATTATGAATCTTACAATTCTATTTAGAATTACAGCATGAATCTTTGAACAATTACGTATGCTAAAACAGAGAACGGAAATGAAAAATATGATTTTCAAAAAATAATTAATCGAATCACTTTTTAATTAGCAATTTGTCGCGAGCCCTGCTTGAATCAGGGAAGATGCATCGGTCCGGATCGTTGCGCGTGTATCTACGGCTATACCGGAAGACGTTGCGAAACTGATTACAGGTAAGATAATGAACATATCGCCGTATCGCCGAGTTGCATGTATTTACGGTTACATTCTAGGACCGGGCCTTGTTTCACTAAAGTAAAAAACGGCCAATGCTTGGCGAGTCTTCAAGGGGTAGTTTGTACGCGACAGCTGTGCTGCGCCACCGTGGGCAAGGGCTGGGGCCATCCCTGTGAGAGATGTCCGGCCAGATTAGATTGTGAATTAGGTTACTTGAAAACCAACCAAGGTCAATGCATCGGTACGTTTATGTTAACTTCTAATTAATTTGTAACTTTTAACATATTATCGATTAAATATCATTTAATCAATAAAACGTTCAATTCAAAAGTTTTACAGTTATTAGAATAAATCATAATTATGTTGGTTATAAATTATTTTTATAATTAATTATACATTGAATTATAAAATTAAGTATGTATCAAATCATAATTATAACTGTGTTAAACTAAATGTAACGACTAGTATAAAAGAATTTCTTACAATGTCTTCAGATATCAACGAATGCGAAGCAATTCCCGGACTTTGCGAGGGTGGAAAGTGCCTGAACACTCTCGGCTCGTTTACCTGCGAATGCCCCGAAGGACAAGCGAGAGATCCCGAGACCAATGAGTGCAAAGATAGAGACGAGTGCCAGGAGGAAGGCATCTGTGCGGATGGCCGATGCATAAACACGATTGGCGGTTATTACTGCCATTGCAATCCGGGATTCATACAGAGCCAGGATCGCAAATTCTGCATTGGTGACTAATACTATTGTCAATTACATGTTGCGATTAAATATTATAATAAATATTATAATAAATGTTACAATAAAAACTCGTCAAAATTTTACCGTCTCTAATATTACCTTCTTTCAAGTCGTTACATTTTTTTAACTAAATTTCTTATTGTTTTGAATTCTCTCACATCTTCTTATACTAATTTCTTAATTGAATCTTCATTTTTTAAATTGATGATTAATTATCGTTTGTCAGATGGCAGACAAGGATTGTGTTACACAGCGGTGAACCGTAATGGACAGTGCAGGAATCGGCTTGCGATGCGATTGAGTAAAAAAGATTGCTGCTGCGGCAAGAATATGGGTCGAGGATGGGGCGACGAGTGCTTTATCTGCCCTAATCCTGGCAGTGGTATGTACACATTTTCAGAAAAGAAAATTCCGAAACGATATAGCTTGTTACTTCATATATTTCATAATTTTTGACGGTTTATACGATTTAAATTAATTTAATCATATCAAATTATAATAAAATTGATTTTATTTTATTTTATCGATTCACGAAAAATATTTTGAAGACGGTCTGTTCTCGATTCGTCTGATCATAGGTAGCTCTATACAAATACGCGGAAAAATTTCTTCGTTGAAGCGAGACGCGAAGCAAAACCAAAGACAGCTAGAATCACGAAAAATTGATTAGATAAAAGCGAGCGACTACGGCGACTGGCAATTCTACAGAATCCACATTATTACTCAATTGTAGACGATTACAACAGGCTTTGCTCGCAACTGCAGTCGATCACTGTGGTGAACGAGTGCGCGCTGCGGCCGGACATCTGCGGCGATGGGAAGTGCATCGACACCAAGGAGGGTTACGAATGCGAGTGCTATCCAGGTTTCACGAAGAAGCCCGGCGGTAGATGCGAGGACGTGGACGAGTGTCAATTGGATTATTGCCAGGGCGGAATATGTCGCAACTATCCCGGCAGCTTCGCCTGCGATTGCCCACCCGGCTTCGTCGTTTCCGGCGAGGGCAGATACTGCACCGGTAAAACCATTACTCGAATCCTTTAATGACGAAGCAGTCAATAATAAAACATCGACAATATAATAGTAACGATATAATAATAATAATATTAACGATAATAATTTTGATAACAGTTGCGACAAATTTTATAAAAGTGCCCTTGACAATATGTTAAGATCAAGATGATTAGGGCTACCTCCCTTTTAATAATATCAATATATTTACCAATAATATATTGGAATAATAATATATTGGATCTGATACAGATAAATATCTTTTTAGATCACGATGAATGCCAAGACACAGGTATGTGTACCAATGGACATTGCATCAACATGAATGGATCCTTTAAATGCAAATGCAATGATGGTTACACACTATCACCGACGAAAAATACCTGCATAGGTAAGGAACGTAAAAAATAACGTGCAATAAATATTATACGTATATAAAATACTTTTCGCAAGAGCCAGATGTTTTCAGAGGCGAGATATCTCATACGACTTATCAATCTTCAATTCTCGAAAACAATTATAATGAAAAAAAAGAAGATATTTCTGAAATGGCATAAAGAATAATTGCGCAATCATTCGCCTAAACTTTCTTTTTTTCAGACATCAACGAATGTATAGAGAACCCAAGAATTTGCCTGAACGGTCATTGCGAAAATACGCCAGGATCCTATCATTGTATCTGTCAATCAGGCTTCACTCCTTCGAGGGACAATACGTTCTGCGTGGACATGGACGAATGTTCCACTAGTGGGATGTGCGAGAACGGCAAATGCGTCAACATGGAGGGCTCCTTCAAGTGCGTGTGCGACTCCGGCTTCAGGATCGGCCCCGACCTAAGTCACTGCATCGGTATTGATTTCATTGAGCGACTGACAATTTCGGCAATTGTAAAAATAAAACACTAGATTTTTATAATTCCGCATAATCTAGATTTTTAATGTTTTGGTAATCTAACGTTCGAAAAATTTAATCGAGCATTCAAATTCTGCGAGTTTTTTTAAAGACAATAAATTCATATTATTTGATTTTCTCCAAACATTTAAAGATAAAAAACATGTGAGAAAGAAGTAATTATTTATAATTATTATTTATCCTGTAGATATCGACGAATGTGTGAATTTGCCATGTCAAAATGGACGTTGTGTCAACACGCCTGGTAGTTTCCGGTGTGAGTGCCATCCAGGATTCAATCTGGGTCCTGATGGAAGGTCCTGTCTAGGTTTGTATCTTTATAAGTTATATTCTACTTTTAACATGTTATACGAAATAGAAAATATATTACTGAGGTAAACTATTAGACATATCTTCCTCATAATAATTTTTCTCAATAATAAAATTTATTTTCATTTTATTTTTGTCCATTAAATAAAAATTTGTTCTTATTTGTTTTATTATTTCTTTAAAAATCTTTTGATTTGATTGTCCTTTAGACAACTTTATGATTAAGTCTTGCATTAAATGTTCTCTAAAGTAAAATTGATATTAATTTTATCAAGAAATAACAAAGCCTTTACTTACAGAGCATTTTTTTCTATTTTATACAACTAATTTAATTAGATAGTTCGATATTTAACTGTTTAACGAAAAATTAAATTTCTATCAAATGATTCTGCGCTGGTCAGATACGAGAAGAGATCTGTGCTATTCGCAGTACAGAGACGGTCAATGCTCCAATCCGACATCCACTGCCGTGACAAAGTCCAGTTGTTGCTGCTGCACAGTGATCCTGGGTCAGCCATTGGGCTGGGGTAGCACCTGTCAACCTTGTCCGCTTCCGAATACCTCGGAATTCGAAGCCTTATGTCCACATGGTGCCGGAATGACTTATAATGGAGATGGTAAGACACTATAACGAACATTTCACTTAGAAATCCGATATTCTTAAATTTGCAAAAATATCAACTTCTACATTTATTAAACACTAATATTGTAGCAACTTTCATAATTCTAAAATCTACAGATACTCGCAAAACTTTTAAATATTAATATCCTAAATTTTATAATTCAAAACAAGGAAAGTTCAAATCGATTAATTTCGGCCTCTTTATTTTTTGTTTCCAAAATCATCTTATGTCTTTGGATCTATTTCATTTAATTTGAGCGATTCCAGCTCAAATGGAGACATTTAGTAAGATTATCGTATTTACTTCGAAATTCAATACTTTGAATATCTGTAGTTTTATCGAAAAATACAATATTTTAAAATCATACTGGTAAATCATTCTGGAGCATCTTACCATATGTAGTATTGTGACAAAATATCATTAACTCCCCTCTCCTATTCCTCTCACGAAACCTCTTAAAATAACGGTAAGATTTTGATTTTTTAATAAGCTTTTTTCTCTAGAAATCAACCTTCCCCCGAACTTCCATTCCCATCTCCCCCTGGCAACCCCTACCAGAACCCTCCGACAAAAAACGTTTATTAAAAAATCAAAATCTTACCTTATTTTAAGAAGTTTCGTGTAGGGGGGTAAGGAGAGGGGGACTGGTGATATTTTGTTACATATCTGGATATATATCTTTGTTACATACCCTTCTCCTTTTCTAATTCAATAAATAATCTTAGTATATAATTATTATTGTAGATATCAATGAATGCGCCCAGAACCCCAACATTTGCGTCAATGGCGCATGTGAAAATCTGATGGGGACGTATCGGTGTATCTGCGACAATGGGTACGAAGTGGATGCAACGGGCAAAATATGCAGTGACATCAATGAGTGTGAATTGGAGGATTCCTTGTGTAGCGGCGGACAGTGTCGAAATACACCCGGTAGTTTTCAAGTAAGCAAATTATTTATTTTTTATTAAATAAAAAAGAGGAATAGAAAGAGAGATTTGTCATTTGAACTTCTTAGAAGATAAACAAATCAATTCATGAAATAGAAAGTAAAGGAAACTGATGAAGTTAAACTATATGCTTAATATTAAATAAACTAAAATAAAAAAATTACGAAAATAAAGTTGATCAGTTTCTCTCTCTCTCTTTCTGTGTGTGTGTGTGTGTGTGTGTGTGTGTGTGTGTGT
>JANQDE010000006.1:4352303-4425641 GCA_037157785.1 Cephalotes varians | reverse complement strand
ATGTACATTTTCTCGTTTTCTTGTTTGTTTTTTGTCGTGAACTATCGACAGCGTTATTTTATTTACAGTGCATCTGTCCGACGGGTATGAGATACAACACGCAAAATCAAATGTGCGAGGACGTGGACGAATGCGAGGAGTTAGGACCGGACGTATGTTTTAATGGCGTTTGCATCAACACTCCGGGAGCTTACGAGTGCGAGTGTTCCCCGGGATACATTCTTGACAACACCGGTCACATTTGTATGGGTACGAAAAAAAAATTCCAAATAACGATGGGACGATTCCCGCTGTAAGTATAAATAAAATACATATAAATATAGGCAGAATTTTGGGCCTTCAATTCCAGACAATCGGAAGGGCTCCTGCTGGACTAAAATCATAGACGGTCGCTGTGAGAACAACTTGCCAAAGTTGACTCTGCGTTCCGAGTGCTGCTGCTCAGTCGGAGTGGCCTGGGGCAGCCCCTGCGAGATCTGTGACCATTCCTTCTGCGAATGCTCGAAGGGCTACGCGAAGGTGGATGGCAAGGGCTGCGCAGACATTAACGAATGTGAGCTCAACAGCGGAATTTGCAAGGGGGATGGCACCTGCGTCAACACAGACGGCTCATATCGTTGCGAGTGTCCCCCTGGCCTCACTTTAGACACAACGCGTAAGTCAATAGTGTCAAATTGTCACAAATATACATATCGCTCCGTTCTTCATTAACACATTTCGTGCCGGATTTTGGCGATCAATTTTTGGCGAACTTTCCATTCAGGCCGCGTGGAGCGTATATGATCTATGGTGTAATAAACCACTTTATATGTTACTTAACTTGAGATGTCAATACTTGACTTTATAAGCAATTTAAACAAAAAAAATTTCCGTTTTATAGCGAAAATTATAAATGGCTTGAACGAAAAATTCATGTACATAGCGTATACGATCCACATGGTACAGAACATGTTAAAAATAGGTTGTGTAAAAGATACAGAAAAATTACAAAGGATTACTAACTTAAGGATTATTAACTATTTGTAACTAAAGATCGTACTAAAAATTATAAAAGATATGTTTCTTATAAGAAACTGAAGATTTTTCTCCAACGTTCAATTATTTCTAGATTTATTTTGAAATATCCTCTATATTTTTCTTCACATCCCGGTTGCAGATTCTACTTGCATCGACACCAGGCAAGAAACGTGCTTCTTAGATTATCGTCACGGCCAATGCACTAGTCCCATAGAAGGTCACTTCTCCAAGAGTCTCTGCTGCTGTTCCGTAGGCCGCGCCTGGGGCAACGACAAATGCGAGCTGTGCCCTAAAATGAGTACGCAGGCCCACGCCGAATTATGCCCACGTGGAGACGGCTTCACTGAGCGTCAGGACATCAATGAGTGCATCGAGTTCCCGGGCATGTGTTTGAATGGTAGATGCAAGAACACGATCGGTAGCTACAGTTGCAAATGCAATCAGGGCTTCGCACTCGATGAGCATGGTATCAAGTGCAATGGTAGGTAGTTTCTTTAGAGAAAGTTTAAAATTTGAAAAGATTAAATCTTAAAAAAATCTTTAAAAAATTCTAATCAAATCCTAAAAAGATGCTCTTCTTTTTAAGAATTTTAAGCTCTAGAAATATAGAAAATCCATTTCTTATGACTTACACTGATAGATCTTGCACTGATTCTACTCTTAATTTAAATTATCCTAAAAAACATTAACAATTATTTACATTTATGTATAATACAAAATAATAAAGATTTTAGAAAATGTTTTAAAGCTATATAACGCGCGCGCATATATTATAGTTTTATCTTTTTAATGATAAATTTTTTAATTAATTTGAAATAAACTTTTTCTGTCATTAAAATTCGGCAAACATATGACAAATTTCAATCAATTAAAATTTTTTCAGACATTGACGAATGTGAAATCCTGCATGGGGTATGCGGTAATGGCACTTGTAGAAATACACCCGGCAATTTCCAGTGCGACTGCAACCCTGGCTATCGTAGCAGTGACATCATGAAGATTTGCATGGGTATGTAATATAAAAATGTAATTAAATTTTGATTGAAAAATTTAATTAATCTATTTTAAAAATTTAATATACAATATATGAATTTTTTAAATTTAAAAATAATTTCGGAATGTAATGCGAAACATTCCAGATATAAACGAGTGCGAAGAGACGCCAGGATTGTGTCGCGGTGGCACTTGCATCAATACCGAAGGAAGCTTTAATTGTCAGTGTCCCCCAGGACACGAGCTGGGGCCCGACAAACAGTCCTGCAAAGATATCGACGAGTGCTCAAGAACTAGTGGTATATGCTCCAATGGCGTCTGCGAGAACATGATGGGCACTTATCAATGCATATGCGACGATGGTTATCAACAGACGGGTCTTAGATCTCATTGCGAAGACATTAATGAATGCGCGATTGGTAACGGCGGCTGCGAAGACATTTGCTTGAATACGCCTGGCAGCTTTTCCTGTTCCTGCCGGTGAAAAATCTTTCTTTTTTAATGCACGGATAAAGCCTCTCAGAATTATCATTTGTGAATGTTTAAGTATTGCTCAATAGTAGTAATAGTAGTTGAGGTACTTGCTATAAAGACTTATTATGTATACATTACAGTTTCTAACTTTCCTAATATATCCATAATTGAGCTAATTGAAATGTTAAAGAGATTATAATGATTTATTATTCACGAGACAGTACCGGCTACGCTTTGAATCTGGACGGCCGAACCTGTGCGGATGTTGACGAGTGCAAAGAGAATCCTCGTATCTGCAACGGAGGTAAATGCCAAAATATACTAGGCGGCTACACGTGCAACTGCACAAACGGTTTGCTGCCTGGAAGGGATGGTATATCCTGCATAGGTAACTTTTGTCAATTTTTTACTCTATAACTAGTATCATCTGTTTTGTCGTTTACGCGTCATTGTTTCGTCAGATGTTGATGAGTGTACGACACAGCCGCGGATATGCGGATACGGCGAGTGCTACAATACAGTCGGCTCCTTCAACTGTCGTTGCGAGGAAGGATACTCGGTGAAGCCGGCGGAGGGACCAGCGTGCACAGATGATGATGAGTGCCGACTAAACGCTTATTCCTGCAGCGAGTTTGCCGAGTGCCAGAATACCCAAGGTTCATATGTGTGTACCTGCCATGAGGGCTTCACCGGGAATGGAATCGAATGTTGGGATATCAACGAATGTTCCACGAACAATGGCGGTTGCGATTCTAATGCACACTGTATCAACACTGAAGGTTCCTTTAAGGTATCTATTGAATTTGTGATGACTTTGTCAAAGTTCCTAATTGCTCGATGCAGTTGTAATTTATTAAAAATTAAAAATATTATGAATCAATACATATCAATATGTATATATTCGCAAGTATAAGTGATAAATATTCACTATCAAGTTTTCGTTTCGAAATGTTCGATTGTTTTAAGTACTTCAGAATTTTCTTGATATCAAAAGATATCTGGTTATTTTTGAAGATGTTTAAGAGAGAGAGAATATTTCGACAACTTACAATTTGCTACCGCCAAGCATTTTGGTAATTAATTTTGTTTCGCTTTGTTTGTTAATTTGTTTCGCAAAAATTGTTCTTGTAGTGCGTGTGTGATGCTGGCTTTCGGGGCGACGGTTACAGCTGCAAGGATATCGACGAATGCGCGGAAGACAGCACGCTCTGCGAGAATGGACACTGTTTGAACTACCCAGGCGCTTATCGCTGCGAATGCGAGATGGGCTTCATGCATCCAGATGAACATAATGAACAGGCTTGCGTGGACATCAACGAGTGCGAGATGTTCAGCAATCTCTGCATCTTTGGTCACTGTGAAAATATCTTCGGCATGTTTCGCTGCGAGTGCAACGAGGGCTACAAGCTCGATGGTTCCGGCGGCAACTGCACCGACGTGGACGAGTGTGAAAGTCCGCAATCCTGTCAGTACGGCATCTGCATCAACACACAGGGCAAATACATCTGCAGATGCCCACCGCATCACGAATTAGTAGAAGCTGGAAATGCCTGCGTCGGTAGGTTTTCATTCGAATATTATGACATCGAGTGCCCATTATTCTCATGATTTTGCGTTTGTCACGCAGATAGACGCGAATCACTTTGTTTCACTGGTTACGAACATGGTACCGGACGGCCTCAATGCATCTTCGAAGTATCCTCTTCGGTGACGAAGGCAACGTGTTGCTGCAGTATTGGTACCGCCTGGGGCAATCGTTGCGAAGAATGTCCGCAGATCGGTACGAAAGAATACGAGCAACTGTGCCCCAGCGGACCAGGATACAGGCCGAATCGCGTGACCGTTATTCTGGAAGACATCAATGAATGTGAAGAGCACGAGAATATCTGCCAGAATGGGCATTGTACCAACACATTCGGTAGTTTTATGTGCTCCTGCAATGAAGGCTTCATTCTGGATGATTCCAAGACTAGTTGCATCGGTAATGAAAACACATATATCATTCAAAAAATGTCATACTTCAATTTATATAAATGCAGTCTCTTTTTAAAAAATGTTCAGATATAACTCTAGATTTTTTTTAAATCTTAATATCCTCAAGTAATTAAATTCTCAAGTTCTCAGAGTTTGCAAATGTTTTTATGTTCTAAAATAGAAGAATGTTTAAATGACATTAAAAAAATTATTGCAGACATAAACGAGTGTGCGTTGCATCCACAAATATGCGGTGTAGGATATTGCATTAATGATCAAGGAAAATACCATTGCGAATGTCCTGAAGGATATATGGCGATGCCCGGAGGAAGTGAGTACTCCTGAACACAAAAAACTATTTAATTTTTTTTATATTTATCATTTGCTTCATTATCGTCTTTAAATTTAATTAGTTAGGATAACACATAGTACCAGATCAGACATAAAAATTTGAATTCTAATATTAATATATATTTGCATTAATAAATTAATAAAATTAATAAAAAAGATCGTAAGATGAACTGTTGTGCATCCCTTTAGAGGAGTGCGTCGACATGAGAAAGGAGGCTTGCTATCTTACTTATGAATCTGGTCAGTGCCTTAATCCCATGGTGCAGCCGCAAACAAAGATGCTATGCTGCTGTTCCATGGGAGCTGCATGGGGCAGCCTCTGTGAGAAATGTCCTGGTGAAAGAACTCGTAAGTATTTGAATGATCAAAATAACTTTTATACATCAAATGAAATGATAATCAATTGTTGATTACAAGGCGAACACGAGATTCTCTGCGGATTGGTGCCAGGCCAGATCATGAACCCAATCACGAATCACTCCGAGGAAATCGATGAATGCGCCCTGATGCCGACGATGTGCACTCACGGTCAATGTATGAATACACCCGGCAGTTTTGAGTGTCAGTGCGAACGCGGCTACATTTATGACCAGGACTCGCATCAGTGTATTGATGAGAACGAATGTCAACAGGTGCAACTTAATGTTTTGACTCAAACATCCTAACTTTCTTTAACTTATGAAGAAAAGAGCAGGGTTATTGTAATATGTATACCCAACAAACATCGAATATAACTATGTAATAAAACGTGTAAACGGATGTATTTATATGTTACATAGCAGTTATATTCGTATTTGCTAAATAATATAATGTAATATAATATTGATTATTGTAATATATCTTTTAGAAACCAAACTGATAAACTCCATGAAATACAATAAAATGTGGAGAAAATCATCAAAATTATAAATCATCTTGGTACTAAAATTTACCGAAGAATTGATTATTTTAGTTCCTGAGAGACTCATATAATAACGTTCATAATAAATTGAATTTGTCAATGTTTTTAATGTCGTTTTTCATTGTTTTCAGATACCGAATCCCTGCAGCGGGAACGCACAGTGCATTAATCAGCAGGGCTACTTCGAGTGTGTGTGTCCGGCTGGCTACAAACTTGGACCTAGCCAGCACGATTGCGTCGACATCGATGAATGTTACGAACGATCAGGCATCTGCAGCAACGGCGTGTGTAGCAACTTGCAAGGCGGTTTCAAGTGCATCTGTCATACTGGGTTCTCATTGACTCATGACAGAGACAATTGCGTCGATATCGACGAATGTCAACGCAATCCAAACATATGCAACAATGGCACTTGCATCAACACCTTGGGTTCTTACAAGTGTCAATGCTATCAAGGATTTAAACTCAGTCCGAACAACGACTGCGCAGGTCAGTAGCTGTACTTGGAGATACTCTCTTTATAGTTCTTCAATTAATAAATAATATACATTTCTCTTATACATTTTAATCTTTTAATAAATTGGTTCTAGATATTAATGAATGTCGAATCATGCCGTTTTTGTGTCGCAATGGCCGATGTCGGAACACGATCGGCGGCTTTGTTTGCGAATGTGCGGACGGTTACGTGTTGGCGCAAGACGGCCAGCACTGTCGCGATATCGACGAATGTCGTGAGGTACATCATGCAGATCTTGATAAAAAAATATTTCTTGAAAATTTTCAAAAAAGATGACTATAGATGGTATAGATTTAAAAATACTCATATATTAACAATTCTAATTCAAATAAACTATACATTTATAGATACATATTGATATTCTTTAAAAGTTAATATTTTACCGGTTATTTTACAGATACCGGGATTGTGTCCATCTCCAGGGAAATGTCAGAATTTAATGGGATCTTACATATGTACCTGTCCGCTGGGATATGAACTAGACCATTCCAGAAGAAAATGCGTTGGTCCGTAAGAATTTACATTAAATTACATTGATTATTTGTCGCACTTTTAAATATTTTGTAAATACGATTTGCATTTATATAGACGTGGACGAGTGCGTGGAAACGAGAGGCATTTGCGAGAATGGACAATGCATCAACACGGAGGGTGGGGTAATTTGCGAATGTCCAATCGGATATCGGTTGAGTGAAAGACCGAACTCATTGAAGTGCATTGATGTGAGAGAAGATCAATGCTATGATAATTATAGACGAGGCCAGTGTACGTTCCCACGAGAGGGTGGGATGACCAAGAAGCATTGTTGCTGCACGATGGGCAAGGCTTGGGGCCGTTATTGCGAGCAATGTCCGCCCGAAAATAGTGGTAAAAGATATTTCTCAAACAATTAAGAAATTATAGTTTTCAGTTCTCTTTGTGAGATCACCATTTAGGTGAAAGTATTGGTTAAAGTATTTTTAATTTGTCATGAAAAGGGCCATGAAAAGAGATTTCAGTTGGTATTACGAACAGCACATTATTTCATAGACTCGATTTTCCGATCTGACGGTAACCAATAATCGGCCGCTAATATACTGATTGCTCCGGGTTCTCAGAGCTTCTCTCCGATTATTCCCGTCACTTCTGGAGCATCGTCGATGCTGTGAATTAGCGCAGTTAGCACAATGGTCCGCAATCCATGCAAGATCCTTCTACTGATCTTCTATCGAAACCTATTGGACCTTAGCCTAGATACTCCTGTCAAGTGTCCCTAACTTAAACGCTTCAACGTACCTACATCTCAGATTCTTTACGTAACGTATTCTACATTGTTGTCGTAGCGTAGATAGCAATAACAATTGAGGTATTACCTGAGGATTGCTACGTTATATTCTCTACTTCCCATTCGCATAGAAAAAAATATCTTGAAGACCTCATGAACTCAGAAAGCACTAGAAAAATCTTCATGGAAGTGTTTTCAAAACGAATACGAGAATTTACTGTATTAACTGATTCTCACTTTTCTCAAATCATACAACTTCATAATTCTCACAGCAATAAATTTCGATATCTCGTAATCCCAAAGAAACTTCTTTGCACGCATCAAGAATTGAAGTAACCTGAATTTCCACCATAGCTATTATACCATTACCATATATATTTGCTTAATGAAAATTCTTTCTTACGCACACGGCTGGAGTCTGCTACTGATCTTGCGGATAATCGATAAAGTTAAAAGTCTAGGTGCTTTTGCAACGTTCAAAAATAGATCTATTTTGAGTATTAAAAAAAAATGATAGTTAAATGATAGATGCCGCATTATCAAACGTTTAATACCCCTTAGATCGTGACAGAGATTAATTTACTTTTCAAATTATCATAATTTTAAAAAAAATTTAAAAAGAAATTGTAATTAATTAGAAATTTCTTTTATCATAAACATCTGTTGTGTAGAATTTTCGATATCTCAAACAGTCTAAGAGACAGCAAGGAAAAATAAGCCATATTAACATTAATTAACAATTTAAGTTCGTTATAATTATCTGAAAAATAAAAAAACATGCAATAATTATATTCATCCAATTTAAGAGGAGAGATTCCATAAGATTTAAGAAGAAATTAGAGTAATAATAATATGATTTAAACAAATTTATTTGAGCCGTTAACATATAACTGAAATTCAAATCAATGATCAGAATCTGTGCATGCGACACACACACATACACACACACACACACACACACACACAAATCAAATCAAATTAAAGTACAAATAATTATACTTAAGATTGTAAATTTTAATATCAGTTTTTTTTTTATCTCTACTGATTGTAAGATCCTTTTCATAGATCAGTCCGTCAAAGATCAACTGAAGAGAATCTCAGTAGAGATCGAACCAGTAAATAGAAAATGGAATTTACAATCAATACATCTGTATTAATCCGATTTATAATTAGAATAATTACTTAAAAAGCTCTTTTATTATAAAAAAGTGTGTTATATAAATTAATTCTTCATATCTGAAATAATCTAAGAAAGAGCTACATCATTAGTAATTAACAATTTTTTTCATATTATGATCATGTAATTTGGAAAATAACAGAATCATGCACAATTATATTCATTCAGAGGAATTCAAGAGGATGTGCCCGGAAGGACCAGGACGGGATGATACCGGAATCGATCTGAATGAATGCCTGTTTATGACGAATGCCTGTCCCGGTGGCGAATGTATCAACACGGATGGCTCATTCCGGTGTGAGTGCCCAACAGGATACGTCCTGGATGAAACCGGAAGGCGATGTGTGGATAACAATGAGTGCTTGACCGTGCAAAATATCTGCGGCAACGGCACTTGTCGCAATATCGAAGGTGGTTTTGAATGCTCTTGCAACGACGGATATGCACCCGGGGCTCATCAGGTGTGCGAAGATGTGAACGAGTGCCTGGAGCTGGGTAATCAGTGCGCCTTCCGGTGCCACAACGCACCGGGCTCCTTTCGATGTATCTGCCCATATGGATACACTCTGGCACCCGATGGCCGCCATTGCGTAGGTAATTATAATAGAAACTGCCATTTCTTGACAATCGACTAAATTCTTTACATTTCGTAGAGCGAAATAAAGCGTTGATAAAGCGAAAATGCGATTGATTTAAAAAAAAAGTCTAAATTAAATTCTTATTATTGTATAAATTAAAAATCTAAATTAATTTAAAAATCAATTGCATTTTTGCCTTATTAATGATTTACTTTACAAAATGCGATGTTAGATTCTCATATAAATTGAGATGCCACTCCGTGTGTAAGTGACAGACTTGCCGAATCTCGGATTTGAGCCTTTATATGGATTTTAAATGTGTGATAAATTGAATATAAACAAAAATTTTTCTTCGATCAGCATCCCAGTAAACGAAATTATGAAAATCATGTTACGATCAAAGCTAATTCAAAGAGACATGATAACTTTTATCTTTTTGTTTTCTAAATGATGAAAGTTGTAACAAATTTTAATGGCAAAAGAAAGAAAAATATACGTCATATTTTACCATCATCTTTTACTATCATAGAGAATCAAAGAGAATTATAGCCATAAAAATTGTAGCCCTGAGATTTTCAAGACATTGAAATAAAAAAACGGAAAAATAATTTTTAAACATTTTCTATCCTTATGAAAATAACGGTATAAACTTTAATTTCTGAATGAATGAAATGCATAAAGAAATTTAAAAAACTTTTTAATAAAAAAATTTTAATTCAAAAATTTTAATTAAAAATATTAGGATTCGAGTTACAAAGATCTAAAACAGAAAAATATATAAAGAATTCCTATATACTTAATGGATTAAGTATGATTTTAAAATATCTCAAATCAATCATAAAATCATATTATTGTCATTGTACATTTATAAAATAATTTTGAATTTTTAAGATTATTATTTCAAAATTTTTAAAGATCGAGGATGTTAAAAGGTATAAATTAAATGAAAATTTGTTATTTGCATTATGCAAGCATTTCAATTTATTAATAAGTATCTTTCTCTTAAAATTTTTTGTAGTCCTGCACATTTAAGAAAATTGTATTGTTTTTATTTATATTTTAACAAAAATGTTATTAAAATTTTAAAAATATCTTAATTCTTTATTTAATTTGATCTTTTAACATGTATATCAAAAAAGTAACGAAAAAAGTAACAAATCGTAACAAAAAAGTAACGATAATGGTAACGAGTTATTTTTAAAAAGTAACTTTCCACAATCCTGCTATTACATAATATTTAAGTTATTATGTAACAATTACATAACATTTTAGTTACATTTTATATGTTATATGTATGTTATATTTATGTTATATAATTTATGTTATATAACTGTTATTTATATGAGTAGAAAATTATATATAATACTAATATATACTTGCTACATACATGTTATATTGCTTATTACATTTTTTATATAATGATAATGTAAGGTGTATACAGAAGTTATATACAATCATATACAGAAAAGTTGCCAAATGCTTATTGATCGCTTAAATATTTCATCAATATTTTACATTTTTATTTAACAGCAATTTTACTAAATAGCATTTAGCAGATAATATTAGCAGTAAAAATATAAAATTAATTTTTGTCACTAAATGCCGCTCATATTAAGTAAAAATATAAAATATTGATACTATTCAGGCGATCGGTATGCATTTAGTAATGTTCCCCTATCTGTGTTTGTTGGAAAGAGAATATTTATATCTTCTCTTAATTAATCAACGAATCTAAATTGGACAATATACGGCTTGCCCCTATTTTACAAAGAAGATTCATATAAATTCTTATTTCCAGACGTCGACGAATGCGCGACGCCAGCAAACGACTGTAGATTCCAGTGCAAGAATTTGATCGGCACTTTCATATGCATCTGTCCGCCTGGCTATCAAAAGATAGGGATGGCGGATGAGTGTAAGGACATCAACGAGTGCGCCATTAACTCCGGTCTCTGTCAGCATGGCCATTGCGTTAACTCGGAAGGGAGCTACCAGTGCCTCTGCTACGACGGTTTCGAACAAAGCGCGGATGGAAAGTCGTGTATCGGTATGAAGCGCAAAAAAAGATGCGAATTAGATAATAAATAAAAATACTAGATATCGCGATCAAAATCTTGAAGACAGAAATATGCTCGTACTTCCATATGACTAGACCGAAGGGTCGGCTATTGCTTCCTGCAAACGATCGGCGGCAGATGCACCGCCAGAACCTCGGAACTGCGCACGGTTACAAAGGCGGACTGTTGCTGCACCATGGGAGCGGCTTGGGGACCACATTGCGAAATCTGTCCATCCAGAGACTCCGACAATTATAATGAGCTCTGTCTGGACAAAGGATTCTCCGTAGACGGGCAAGGTGCACAATAATATTATCTATCTCATTATCTTAATTGTATTCACAATTCAAAACAAGAGTCTGTTTGTTTTTTGCTCTGAGAAATCGTGATGTAAATTTTCAGATATCGACGAGTGCAAAACCATACCCGATCTCTGTAAGAATGGTCTTTGCATCAACACACTCGGTTCCTACAGATGCATCTGCAATAAAGGCTACAAGGCCGATAAGTCTGGCATTCAATGTATCGGTAATTTTCTTCAATCGTTTAAGCTTAATAAATAAATGAATAATTACATGTGATGATGAATAATACAATGTATTGAAATTGTAGATATTAACGAATGCGAATTAACGCCAAAACCGTGCAAGTACAATTGCCAAAACACTGAGGGCAGTTTTATCTGCTCATGTCCGTCCGGTTTCATCCTGAATCCCGACGGTATTAGCTGCAGGGATTTGGACGAATGCGCAACCGGAAATCATCTGTGTCAGCAAAATTGCATAAACACACCGGGAAGCTACACTTGCGATTGCCAAGAGGGTTACATCCAACAGGGAGATGCGTGCCATGGTTACGTTTCTCTTAATTTTTTATTTTGCTATTTAAAAATTAGTACAATATATATAAGAACTTTATGTGTATAATTTTTCATAAGATATCTTCCTAAATAATATTTTATAATTTTGCGCACGCCTGTATTTCTTATAATATAATTTTCTTCTAGATATAAACGAATGCGATCAACCAGGCATTTGTCCGAAACCCGGCAAATGTATCAATACCTTGGGAAGTTTCCAGTGTATTTGCCCGAGAGGTTTCAAATTAGATCATACCGGACGATTTTGCACGGATCACAATGAGTGTGCTGACGATGCTAATTGCGAACATGGTTGCCAAGTAACTATTATTCGTTAACTCGCTTTTACTTTTGTTTTTGAGGAAGATTTGCATATCGCCTGTCACAGTCTGCAATTTTTTATTTTAGAATCTTATGGGAACTTACCGCTGTGGGTGTCCAGACGGCTTTGTCCAACATATTTATCATAACCAGTGCATAGATGAGAACGAATGTAATGCTTCGCCATGCGGCGACAACACTTGTATTAACACTATTGGCAGTTACAAATGCGGTTGCCCAGACGGATACCAATTCGACAACAATTTGGCAATTTGTGTCCAAGTAAAGTAAACCTTTGTTTGAATGCCTTCCCAGTAAACATCAACAGTAACATATTATTAATCGAGTGTTATAATTTCCTATTCAACAATGTAACTGTTACATACAATATATTTTATATTACATTTATATTCCCGAGAAAATATTTTTCAAATAAGAATATATATAAATATATATAAACATATATAATTATATACAAAATATGTATGCTCATATGTCCTTTTTTCTTTTGTAAAATTATCGTTTGATACAAAAAAAATAAAAAAAAGTTGCTTATATATAGTTATATATAATGATCTATAATTATATACGAACAATTTTTTCTTATTTCTTCAAACTTGTTTTTTTGTAAAAAAAAAAACAATGTAAAAATTATCCTTTTAATTATTTTTTATATTTTATTATTATTATTATTATTTTTATATCAAGCAGTAATTTTACATAAAAAGAAGAATATATGGATATATTTTATATATAATTATATATATTTATTATATATTCTTATATAAACAATTTTTTCCCGGGTTGTTGAGTGGGAAATTATATAATATCACAGTTATTTATCGGGTTATTTACTAATTATTTATTTTTAGTTATCTTCGAGAATATTTTTCATTTTCATAATCATCATTTTAAATCAATTATTAAAAACTATTTTTTTTTACATTTGTTATTTGCTTTTTAAGGTGAGCGCTGGATGCCTTGGAAGTCCATGCGCTTTTGGATGTACCCCTAACGGAGTTCATGGGTTTATTTGTGGTTGTCCGACTGGTTATCAGCGAATAGGACAGGTCCGTTCCTGACTTAAATCATCCACACATGAACGAGAAATTCCAATTACGTATTTTTAAAATATCTAACAAGATATAGAATCATTTTTTTTTTATTTATTTATTGCAGGGTCATTGCCTGTCTACTATTAATCCATCGCATCAAGGACGTTACGACGAGGATATTGGTAACGTGCCGACTTTCCAAATCAATCCTGATCCTTATCATATACCGCCGGCTGATGATAAGATAATTGCCACAGAAGGCTGTTTCTCATGCAAGGTATATGCATTTGCTTCCTTTTTTATCGTAATAATGAGATAACATGGATTTTTTAATCAGGTAAATGGAAAAGAGCGGCACAGAAGAGGTGCTAAAAATAGATCGGCGGACACAGGAATCAGAGCGAAAAGAGGCGAGATAAAGAAGAAACGTCGCAACGCCAGGAAGAGGCATCATCATGGAATGGAGTACGTGCTCAAGATCAATCTGCGTCAGACAAGACATCGTACGCGGATTATCAAGCTGCAATCTGCTATCGAGGTAATTTTCACGTAAATTCGATCGATTTTGAATAGATCTTAAGATATCTGACTTGAGACTTCATTACCAAGCTATTTAATGAAACCAACCGTAATTGCTCTTTGCTCGAAAATAATCGACATTTATCACTCTGCAGGACGAAGACGTGGATTATATCATCGCGCGAGGCAATAATGGCGGGCACTTTGAGATCATTAGGGAACACGGCATTTCCGCTCTGCACTTCCGGCACCGGCTAAAAAGTCCCGGCAAGTTTCGTTTAGTTATCCACGGTCGTCCCAAGAACATGACAGCAACAAGAACGGAATGGGAGAAACCGCTGACTTTCACGGTCCGTCTCATAGTCACGGAATAAGATTGTCGGAGAAAGGATCTAAAATAATCGAAGAATTGCGTGAGAAGATCACTGCCCGACACTGCGTAACGCTTTCTCTTAGTCAATTTTGCGTAATTATCTCGAGCTACGGCAAAGTATTAAAAGTACCAACGTACGTAAGAGAGGGACACGAATATAGGATGACACGTAAAAGGCGGGAACCAGCAACAGAGAACGTCCCCTCCTCGAACAGTTTGGCATTTTTTAGAGCAACGATTGAAGATAGTGGAGCACCTTGACCTTTTGTGTTCAATTGCGTGCGCGGATTGCATTATTTAACTGCCAGATAAATATATTATTTTACAAGCGATTCTGTACGACTGCATTCTTATGATGTCTTCGTGATTCCATTTCTACTTCACTGCCAATGTACCCAATTGAGTGTTCTAGAGATTATTCATAGTTCGACGTTCTATTCAAGATCATCTTAAGCTTGATCGTGGGCAGTCTTAAGATTCTATCCAGCCAACGAGATGATTGTACAGCGTCTCGAGATCGTACTTAAAACGATCTTGAATGTAAGATCGGCTTATGAATACCGAAAAGAACTCGATGCTTTATCTTTCTTGATGTTCGATTTACGTATCAAAATAATCTTGATAAATATTCTATCGGTATTAATTAATCGCCAATGTGCATTAAAAATCAATAGGTAGAAATTCATAAATAATTCAATAATTCACTGTGCGTCGTCAAGAAACAAGTGTTCTCTCAATTTACTGCCTATAATTATTACGTAAATATAATACGATTAGATTAGAAGTAACATGCTAGAGATGTACAAACGCTAGATTACTATAGCTTTAAGCGAGCGAACGCACGTGTACACATATACAAAAAGATATAGCTTTATATATTTATAAATTTTAGCTTGGAATAAAACGCGGCACGAATACAGTCTCATGTACAAAATTACTTTGTGCTTAAATCTCAAAGAGAAAATTTATTACATATCACCGATATATGATCGCTTGATTATATGTATAGAGTGTTATATCACATACAAGTCAGTACGATGGGTTGCCTACTCGACAGGCGCGCAAGGTCGTTTACAATTGAATGCGCGATGCAAAGATAACAAAATTTCACATTTTTTGGATAAAGTTTACATAAGTAATAAAAAAAAAACCAATATTTTCTGGAAAAATCTGAACAAAAATTATGTGAAAATCTTTCGTTAGAGTTAAACATAATTTTATGCAAAAAGATATTTTTGTTTTAATTAATAAATCATACTAATCATACTATGACTTAAAGAAAAAAAAAATTAACCAACAATGACGAACTAATAGTAACGAAGTTTTATAATGAAGTCTTTTTTAATTCAAATTAATATATAAAATATATTTTTTAAAATAAAAAGTTTGGAGATACAAGTTATTACTAAATTATATTACTATGTTATGTTATTACTAAATTTTATATTAATTTTTAATTCCTCATATAAATCTGGACTGTCTGTAAATAAGAATATCGATAAAAAGATTTTCTATTTGTTTTATCGTTTTTAACAGAAAAAATCAATTTTTGTCATTTTTTTTCAAAAAATGTCGATTTTTTTACCATTGGCGTGTACTTGATTCAAAAATGTGGAATTTTGATAAGTTTGCATCGCGATTTAGTATTTAGTTGTGAACAACTATGCGCACCTACTCGAGGCAACCCATTATACTGACCTGTATAATGCAACACCTTTTATTTTGTGCCTACATCATAGTAAGGATTTTAATTATGTATAATATACTAAAAAAACATGTCTCAGTATAATAAAGATGTGAATAGAGTTTATTTAAAGCGATTTTCTTTTCTCTTTCTTCTTCACACGAAAACGACACTTAGCAAAAGCCTTTAGATGTATTGTTTCATATTTTTCTTTCAGTTGTGGATACATAGGCATACAAAAATTTCCATCGTTTTTAAAATAATTTTATTTATTTATATTTTATAAACGAAAATGTATTTTTAACACATTGTACACATTTTAACACATCCGCCGATGGCATAGAATCATTTCGCAAATTTTGACGTTGCGGTTCGCCGGCATACAAACGCGACATATAAAAACTACAATGTGAAAATATCATATTGATATATATATTTTTTTTTTTACGTTACTTTTGGCCACCCGTCACAAGGATTGCCCATTGTGACCAGCATGACCAACTCTTGTGCTCTCCTGCCTTAGAAGGGGCGGGTTTCGCTACCGTAATGCATTAATATAAAAAATCCAATCTTCAACCTTGCCATGCTGTCTAAATTTACTATTTGAGGAATCGCTGGGATCTAATAATAATTCTAAATATTCTTCTCTTTCTTTTAGAATTTAATCTAAAATGATAACAATAATTTTAATAATAAATACATAAATATTTTAGCTTTCTCTGAGTAAAAAAAATTTTTTTCTTTCTTGAAAAATTCTTTTGTATGACTAGTCAATAACATTTCAATCTTGCAAACTGCGATAATTCCTCTGTTGATAATATTTTTGGCAAATATTATAAATTAATAAAAAAAACAACACAAAAACATTCAACAAAATATATAACAATGGATATACGTCTGCTCATATTCATTGAACACTGGTAACACGTATGAAATATTGAGCGTATTAAAATTTGTTCTTCTAGCACACGGCAAGAGATTTTTATTGTTCAGATATTCTTCAAAATAAAAGAATAAAAGAATTTTTGTGACTTAGCAATTATAACGACAGTTTTGCAGAATTGTATTCTAAAGTATACATTGAGTATTCGAGTACCCAGTGCATTGATAAAATGTAAAAAATTATGCACAGACAAGAAAATTGACAAGAGAATTAAATATTGTTTAAATGATTTCTGCTTTCGTAGCACCACATCTATGATAATTACATTGCATTTTCTAAATTGTTATTCGTAATTGTAGTTTGTAATATCGTAATATGGCAAATTAATTCATCATTTAAATTATATCGAAAAAGCATGAAAATAGGTTTTGTGATTCTTGCCTTTCCATAATAAACAAAATCTTATTCGAAACTTCGTCAAAAATTTTACTGTATGATTAATGTATTACATTATATTTATTATACGTTGAATTAAAAATATTTCTTTAATTATTTATAGCCAATCGAAAAATAATATTCATTTGATTGTTAGTGTATCAGTAGGACACGTGTTCAAGTGTTTTATGTAAGATTAGTAAATATCGCTCTTGCTACTCATATTTATCGAGCGTCGATCGCTTTTCGCACTAGCGGTATTATATTTATTCGCTTATATGTTCACTAAAATATTGACAGCGTTCAGCAGAAAAAGCAACTTGTAACTGTTGTAAGATTTTTTAACATATTGATTATACATTTAGTGAGAAACATCAAACAATGACAAAAATCAATTATATTAAAGAACCTCACAATAGTTTCAAAGCTGTTTTTTCTGTTGAACGCAACCAACGGTTCGTCTTTTTTTTCTAGCTCTTTCATTATAGAATTAGCAATTCATTAGCAATCGGTGTAAACATGCATGTCATGTTGATATAATTTTCAAATGCATTTTAATATGATGTTTGGATTTCATTTTCAAATATTTATATTATTATAATATCGAAAAATTATAATATCGAAGAAAAAGCAAATTATTCCTTAAGAAAATAATTATTTATGTAAAAATATATTATTCAAAATAGAAACTCTTTGTTATCTATTAAAATCCAGAAATTTTTGGCTTGAACAAAAATATAAATCTATACCGGCTATTCTTATCTCATGCTCCGTATAACATCTATAACAACTTCATATAACAATAATTAAATTGATATTTGATTAAATTTGATTTCTATCCTTAGTAGTATCATACATATATGTTACAGAGAAAATACGAATTAGAAAAGACGCTCGCCCCGGATAGACAAGTTTCAAATTCCTCATTAAAGTAATATTTTTCGCAATAAAATTTTTTGTAGTATTTTAAGATGTTAATAGCATTATAGTATTGAAGTTTGAAGTTAAATTTAATTTGAAACTTTATCATTCTAATCTAATCTCAGTTCTATGATTAGATATTAATCTAGTTTAGGATTGTGTTTCAAAGTTCGACAGTAACGACGCACAATTCATAAACTAATAGATGTATTTAAAGTTCACATAATAATATTATTATTAAGCACATTAAGATCCAGTTTGATTATATTTGATGTTGATTTGTTCAATTGATAATAATTGATATGAATAACATATAACGGTCGAATTAATACATATTCAGAGAAAAAATATATATATTGTTTCATTTTGTTTATATTTTCATTATATTTTAAAATATTAAAAATTTAATATCACACAATTAAATGTCTTATAAAAGCCCGATAGAAATTAATCCTGGACTATTCTCATTTTATAACTAACAGTATAAGCTTAACGAGTATAAAATGACGATATATTATAAAAGAACAACGATATTTTATTGCATTTTGGAGACAGTATAAAATATGAAGTACGATATTTTATTGCAGTTTGGAGATAATATAGTAGCAAGTTATATGTACAGAACTTACAAGATAATTTTGTGTAAGCGATTAAATACATATAAGATAGAAAAGTTAATATTATCTAGATTATTGTCTAGATGAGATTAAATGAGGCAAGTAGCATTAGCTAAATAATCACGATTAGTATTACAGAGAATGCGATGAAGGACCAGATCAGTGTGCGAGAATCGTTCAAGAAATAGAACAATTTTGGTTGGCAAAGTAAGTTGGCGAAGTGAGTTAGTGAAAATTTCGAAACAGCATGTGATGAGGCCATAAAATGAAAAGTGTTTGCGAGATTTTCAGAGCGGAGTTTGTAATCGTATGCGATACAATCGCGAGTTTTGCAGTCGAAACATATTGCACTAAACGATATTGTTATCTCTGTTAAATCTAAAGTAAAGTGAAACATTATTTTCCCTCGACCTTTCGTATCCATAACTTACCGGTGACGATGGTTGTGTAAGTATTATTACGCATAATATTTAATTGTGAACTTATAATTATATAATATAAAATTTATTCTTTTAATAGAGAAGATTATTCAAAATCAATTAAATTAGTTCGAAATTCTCAAGCTTTTCCCAAAAAATAGACAAAAATGATTATGAAAACAAATCAAATAATTTAACTACATCTATATCTATAATTCAAACATCTATATTATTTAAAAATTATTTTTTTTATTTAGTAGTAAAAAAGAATAATTAATAAATCTGAAATTAATAAATTTTTATCATAAGTGTTTTTTTTTCTCAACATCAATAAAATCTATTACAATATATGTCTCTAAAAAATTGAAAAAATGGAAAACAACAATATATGACATGTAAAACGACTTTTAAAAATCGCAATGTCTGTATGAACACAATGGATGGAAAAAGAATTAAATCAAATTTTTGATATAATAAGTATGTGTATATATCAATCAAAAGAGAAATTGCAACAGCATACATTGCAGCAGACAATCAGAATTAAAATTCCATAGCTAACTGTTTCTAAAATTACTTTTTAAGCGCATATTATGTTTGATGTATCTAACATGTTATTTAAATATGTTGATCACAATATTTTTATTATTCCTTTGAAAGATTTCTGGCAAAATTTATTCATGAATGTGACAATGCTTTAAAAGCATCAAAGAAGGATGGATAAAAAAATGCCGATTTTAGTCCTCGGAGCGACAAGTAAAAAAGTGTTTTAACCATTGTGTTGTGTTTTTGTAGTTTTTGGGCTGCTGAATCTAATTCTGACTTTTAAAAATGTTTAGTTTGTCGAGAAAATATTAAAATCAGCATATGAAGCTGTTAAATATATAAAAAGTTATTATGACAATGATATATAAAAGTGTAAATTGAAATAAACAGTATTAAATGAAAATCGATTAATATATGAACAACATAAACTAATAAATGAAAAAAGCTTTATTCGATCAAAGCAGATCTTGGTGCTTAAAAATATTTTTTGCATAAAATATCTTACAGTTTCTTTTGCATGAAAAATTATAGTTTCCAATAGTAAAAAATACTACAATAATAAAATACTTTTAATAAAAACGAAAATCTATATATTATTATACATAGAGATATATATATATATATTATTATTTATTATAACTTATTAATTAATATATATAATTAATTATTATTTATTATATATATATATATATATATATACACACACACACACACATAAGAGAAGTAGTCAAGATTTAGCAAGAAAATAGCTTCATCAATAATGCCTGTATTTTTTTTTATCAAGCAGAAAATGAACTATTAGAGATAAAAGCATTATCATTTTACTAACAGATAAACGAATTAATACGTTCATAAAGCTCAATAATATAATTTACGGTACTAGAGTTTAATAGCTTCGCAAGTTGATTTTAATACTTTCCCGACAAATAAAATTTCTTAAAGATCAGAATCAAATTCACCAGCTCAAAAACTACAAAAAGCAAACCATTTTTACGTGCCGCTCCGGAGACCAAAATCGATACTCTTTACCCATCCTCCTTTGTCTAATAGTGATAAATTATTTATACATGTAAGAAAAAAATCAAATGTTAATTATAAATACACTTTGCTTCTAAAACAAAACTGTTATTTTTAAATAAAAAAATTTCTTTCTATTCTGTTTGCTAATTGTATTTTTTATTTTCTATTTAATCTATTTTCTTTTAGTTTCAAAGTAAGTTATAATAAATAATAATATATGCATATCGTATAAGTGTGTTACGCAATATAGATATTAAGATAAGATAATATAGATATTAAGATTGAAGAAGCATGTTTCTAATAAATTGAAGTGAAAAAATGTTCTATAAATCTGAGTCCAATTCAAAACAGTATTCATCTACAAATGTTTGAAGTTTATAAATACATAATAGCACAATTTTTTGAAACTTTTTTTTATTAAAAATGAAAAATAAGAAAAAGTATAAAAATCACACAAATTTTTCAAATTGTAATATCTTTCAGCATTAATATATAATATATATAATATGATGCAAAATGAATTGAATAGCCAATACACGAAAAACATTCATTTCTTATGTGTTCACATCCTCATTAATACGCTGTATTAATTCTCAAACATTTATTTTTCTTTTGCATACCAAATTTTTGGTTTTACAGATAAAATTTAAAGGAGTGAGATTCGATAATCTTTATAATCAACCAAGATGGATAATCTATTTCTCTTCCTTTTTTCTTTATTTCTAAAACATTTCTAAAATATTCTTTTAATTTATTATTATTTGGATTCTTTCTGATTTTTTCTTCGAAATTAATTGCTCTTTTACCTCTCTTATTCTCATAAGCTGTCTTTTTATTTCTTCTCTAATTATTTACCAAATAGTCAATTCATATTCTTTTTTTAAAGTCTCCAACAAATTTTCTTTGTCCTACGCCTCATAGTGCTCATTGCCTTTTTAACCGTTTCCTTAATATGCCTCGGTAAATGATACAACGTGATAAATTAGCATAAACTTAACTATTTCCTTTTTACTTTTTTTAATAAACTATTTATAATACTAGAGAGAGAGAGAGAGAGAGAGAGAGCAACAATTTTAATTAAAGTTAAATAAATTAGAGCTAAAATTATATTTGCTACTCTATTTGGATAAATTCAACTCTTCAGATATTAAGATCCTAGAATTGATTTTAAACAAATAATAATTCTTTTATTTCAATTCATTTCAAAATTTTAATTAAGTTTATGAAGATTAATTATAAGCAAAAAATAATTATATTTTATTTCCTACTGCAATAAAAAGAGCAAAAAAAGTTGAAGGACAACATTACACGGTGTTCCCAAGCGGTCACCCATCCAAGTACTAACCGTGCCCAACGCTGCTTGACTTCAGTGATCGGACGAGAACTGGTACTTTAAGCGTGGTATGAATGTTGGCTGCTTACTCAACTCGTTCAAATATAGATATATTAGGATCTCATCCCGAAAAAAGATTTTATTTGGATTTCATCCGTATTAAGGAGAATAAAGAAAAGAACAAAGTAAAAAGTAAAAAACTAAAGAGCACATGTGATATCATAGACGTGAGCTATTTAAATTTTTTTTTTTATTTTTTACTATATTTTCTTTTACTATACTTGCATTATATTATACTATATTATTATATACTATACTATTAACCGACACAACTGTCAAAATATGCGATGACAGTTCACAAACTAAGCGCAGCAAGAGAATCAATCGGCACCGCGGAAAAGCGACAATAATAAACTTTGATATATATGCGATATAATCGATGACATGCTTCTTTTAGAAATGACTAACAAATTTATTTATCATAATTTTTATTCGAATAAATGATCAAGTTTCACGTTATTTTATTCTTTAAAAAAGACTAATCTCGAATTTGTTATATCGTTTAATATTTAAATGGATTGGCCAATAAGTCCGTGCGGTTTTTCTCATCATAGATGGCTTCAAGGCGATCTGCTAAGCTTTATCTTCAATCGAAATCCTTGAAAGCGTATAGTCATTTAATAGATGACATTTCAACATACATTTAAAAAATATACGTAATGATTGCTTGTGTATTTTGTGTGTTTTGCATCATCTGAAAACTACAGTTACTAAAACGAGTATTTTCGGTATATTATTTGCTTTTTTATTTAAAAAAAAGCAAAACGCGGCGCAAATCTGTAAAAAGATTTGTGCAATATATGGTGAGGATGAAAGAACGCGTGTGCCAAAAGTGGTTTGCGAGATTTCGTTGCGGAAATTTTTCCACCACGTGATGTAATTTACATCGCACTCGCACATTACAAAGTCTGTTTAAAAAATTCCTGAGCTTTGTCTTTATAATTTTTTAAGACTTACAATTTATTCAATCTTGTCTTCTTCAAAATATTCATTTTTTCAGTTGATATATCTTTCTCAATGTCGTTTCCATTTCTAAAAGCAGTCTTTATATGCTATTCTTCAGGGATAGTATAAATCCGCTTACGAATTTTCTTTGATGTCTTCAATTGTGTCGAATCGCTTTCAGCATTCAATAGTTTTGAGAAAAGAAAAATGTTCGCGAGGGTGAGTAGCTAAGGAAGCAGTTCATCTTCGTTTTTGTACAGAAGTCACGAATAAGTAGTGATGCATGCGCGGACGCGTTGTCAGGACGGAAAGACTAATGAATTATCTTTTCATAAATCTAGCCTTTTACTATTGACATTTTTTTATAGACATTTTAAAATAATATCGCCGATGTTTGGAAAAGGAAGGAAGATTCAAATTGAAGATATCAATTCACAATTGAAGATATTCACAAGGAAAATTCGCAGCTAAACTTACACGCAATTCTGTAAAACATTACCAGAAGCTATCGGGACTGCTCCTAGAAAAGACGGAAGAGATCAATCGAAAAAGGAAAGTATTTCGGAAGAGACTGAATAATTTATAAGTAAACCCAAAGAATAAAGTTCGGGAAACTTTTTCGAACAGACCTCATATATTCAAGATCATTATTTGGTGATCAGATTTTGATGGCGTCACCTATGCGGCATTCTTCAGGATAATAATTCTTCGGTGAATATTTCGGCTTTTCCACATTGTGAACAGAACTGGCAACTTTTTCTCTTACAATCAAACAATGCATACTTCTGGTGCATTGTTCCCTACAACACACTTCATGCGAGGCGTGGCGTCACAACATCCGAGAGATGTCATATAAATATCCATTCAAAACGTCCGACAAAGTGTACTGTGTGGATTGCAATGCCAACAATAATTATTTTTTTTTTACTGCTGCTGTGGAATTGATCTTTTTCTTTTCAGCGCAAAGTTCTTTACATTTGTTTATTGATGACATTGATATAGTGTCATTAATTCAAAGAAACAGCTTCTGCAGAAGCTGACCGCATCATCCATTCAGAACTTGACATAGAACTTGTATTCTAAATACATTTATATTTTCATGCAAACAATCAATCTATTCTTTTGAAGCAAAATTTCTTTTACAAAGTCAACAATGCATTAGTTAAGCAACTCATCGAGTCATTGTAGGTTTGCAACTTTTCCTTTGTCCTTTGTTGTTTCGCTCGAAAATTTTTTGGCACTTCAAACTTTCTCCTGTTGTCCATGGTCGCAATTGTTTCGGTATAAAAAGAAAGGATCCAGGAAAGTGAGCATTTGATCTTTAAGATACCGATTATTTTTTCCCTACAGCGAGAACATGAAATGTCAAAATGTTTACTATTGAAGTTAATGGAGGATTTTTTATTTTTCACGCTTCTACCTAAAGCCTTAGAAAATTGACAATCACACTTGAATTTGAAGAGAATAATGTTTGGTCAATTTCTTATGGCTTAAGGTTTATTATATCTTTTGTAAACCGGGGCTTACTCAGTGAAAAAACCGATCATAACGCGTTATGATATATTCAAAAAGCGCGTTTGAGTGTTTTTGAAAGGGCTACAACACGAATTTAGCATTGTGACTGAATTTCAAAAGTCAGATCGCGTTATTTTATTCCAAATCAATGACAAAAAAATTTTGATAGTGAATATTCGAATTTTGACTTTGAAAGCAGTTGCAAAGAAAAATTTGATTTATAATGACTTATGCAACAAAAATGACTCTATTTTGCGATTTTAGATAAATAACTTTTAAACGAGTGAATGAATCCGAATGAATGAATAATTATTAGAGTTTTATTACGTACAAAATTTGATTTAATTCGTAATGCTATTTTCTCATCAAATTTACAAATAAATATTACAAAACACAATTTTACATAGGAATCAAGAGTAAAACGAAAAATTAAATAACTTTTAAATTAAGTTAAAAATAAGTTTAAAATAATTATTTTGTTTCAATTGCTTTTTTATTCTATTTTATGCACGACATTTATTTCATTTTATCTTGTAAGATAAACATTCCCTATTAATAACGGTCGATGTTCTAACGCCATTTAAAAATAGGAAAATGATAGAAACTTTTGCATACTTTTATTTTTTATTTCGTATTCAAGAATTTTAAAGTATAAAAATTCATTTTCACACACACACACGCACGCGCGCGCGCGCTCGCGCGTTCTTTTCGTATATTATAAGATAAATTATAAAACATTGAAAGAAATAAATTCAGGTAAAAATCATTTTAATCTTTGGAAAGCACTCCAAATTTGTATGTCATATCGTGTATATAAATCTTTCCGGGATACAGCATGCAAGATGGAAAGTGTTCAATATTAATATTAGGATAATTCTGAGGCGATAAAGCAAATCCACCATGGCGACGATAGGGAACACCTCCTTTGCCATAAATTTCCGTTTTTACCTTCGCGATTTCCTTTGTCTATTTAAAATATAATATTTTCAATAATTCTTGAAAAAAATTTATATATAGACATATTTAAGCCTTTTATATCAAAACGACCAAATTTTTAAATCTCCGTAGAAATTTAAGACGCTAAAAAAATGTTTCTCTATTAAACAAATATAACAAAATTCTTATAAAACAAATGTAATAAAATTGAAATCAATTTATATTAACCGTCAAACAACTATCTTTAAATAACAAATTTCTTTCGACCGATATATGAGAACATCATAGCAATTTAAAACACGGCCAAATATTTTTCGCAATAAGTTCTTTACAGGTTTAAAAATGCTTATTAACATCTTGCATTAATTTGACGATCAAATTCATTTGTGACTTTATTTCTATTCTAGTTTAGAACTACGTTATATGACCGGCAGTGTTCGGCGCGTAGTTTGAATATACTAGATTATAGTTTAATTTAAATAAAAATAGAATTATTATTGAGCACTGACACCTAGCTTTGACCGTATTTGGCCGTGTTTTAAACAACTATCTTTAACTTTTAGAAGGCCATGAGATTTTTTCTCAAAATCACGAAAATTTCATTCTAAAAAAATATATATTTATAACATATATAACAAAATGCAAAATATGATACTGGTCAAGACGCTATGTAAGAATAAAATTTTTTAACACTTTTTTATTTATATTTAAATAATGTATTTATAAGTTATTGTTACTGATTACAAATTTAAGATCAAAATTTGTAAGATCAAAAATTTAAGATCACGTAATTCAGCAAATCCAATATGATAGTCAATGTTGATAGTCAAGGAAATTTTGTGTGTGTGTGTGTGTGTGTGTGTGTGTGTGTGTGTGTGTGTGTGTGTGTGTGTGTGTGTGTGTGTGTGGACGCGCGCGCGCATGGATCTTCTGATTATGATCAATAGTCGTAATTCGTTACTTAAGTCTTAAATATTAAGAACCGAATTATGGCCGGCATTCATAGTCAGTTTTCAAGACCGTCCTAAGTTATGTTTTAAGATGCTAATAGACTCTGTGATTAGCTTATGACATTTTAAGACTGTATATAAGCAATCTTAAATATAAGAAAGAGAATGTGTATACCAACCTATGAATATTGAGTGACCTTCAATTTGGATAATTCAATAATTGAAGATAATTTTCAAATTATATTCATATAAGCCAATATTCATGGGAGCAGTTCATTTGGACACGGTTCAATTGCCCACCAGCCACTCACAGCGTTTGAACAGTAGAAAACCTCTAGGCACCGGTTGCTGTGAATGGCTGTGGACAACCATGTCCAAGTGAATCGCTCCCTTGAATATTGGCTTATATGAATGTAATTTGAAAATTATCTTCAATTATTAAATTAATTTATTAATTTTCAATTTTATTTATGTCCCGAATATCTTACATTATTGCTAATTTCATGTTTATATATGCGAGATATACGTATATACACAAAAACAATTATTATTCATGAAATAAATAAATGTTGATTTTCCAGAAGAATCGCAAAAAAACATTTTATATTTACTCTCACCAATATTGTAGAGTAGAATGAGATGTGTGTTAACAAGAATAATTTATTTAATGACTATCATATTCAATCCATGATTTTAAATTTTATGATTTTGATCTCAAATTTCTATTGTAATTAACAATCTCAAAAATCTTTAAATATAAATTTTGTGTAAATTAAAAGAATTTTTATTATTAAAATTTAAAAAAAATGATTTACTTCTTATTAAATTAAAGACATTATAACGTCTCTACAGACATCTAAAGGTTAAATCAGCAAAACTATAGCAGAATATAAATTTACACTATATTTTACTTAACTTCAAAATTGACCTATTAAATTGATCTCTTTCTTAAAGTTATATTACTGCATTACTGTGTTATTTTGAAAATAAGACTAATCACAATCATACACTTTACCGATTTCGAGGAATTAATTTGTGCATTTTTGCCTCTCCATTCATGATTTTCTAAATCAGGAGGATAATCGTATTGATGTGGCAATTCATTTCCCGTATAGACTTGCAATTCAGGATGATTCGAGTAAACCTCCAAAAATCGTCCGGAAGTAGGATGCAAAATTCTTTTCATGTAATTCATGAAACAGATTAATTTTAAAAAGAAAAACATCTCGAATTATAGAGTGCATTACAGAACGCATAAAATATTGAAATTGATTTCGACGTCGGATAATGCTGGAAGATTACCGAGCGTGGAAACGATAACACCAGCAACTAGGACTGTTGATGAACAGATTGTGATTGTAACCACCACCCGGTACATCGAATAATCGACGTTGGTTCAACTGTACTGGTAAACGCAGTTCGTATGCCGTACCATCCACCGGACAAATAATGCTGGTCGGCAAGTTATTCCTGACGTCCATGAAGATCCAACTGTCGGCATTGACCGTGAGGACGTGTTTCTTCAACTCCTTCGAGCCTGCACCCTATCAAATTATCATTTTTAAAAAGCCTAGAGCGAGTCGGTTTTAATCGAAAAATAAATTTCAACTTTTAAATCTAGATTTTTCCTCCTTTCCACTTCTTTAAACTCTAACTTTTAATTTCTCGAAACGACAAAAACACGAGTTTCATAACTTCATGAGTATTAAATTCCAAAAAGTTATTATACTATATAAATTAACGCTGTAATAATTAACATTTTTTTTATTTAAAAAATTCGTGTATTCCAAAGCTAAAAAGATAATGTGAATGTATTGAATATAGTGAATATGTTAGAATTTTTTTCAAATTCTATATCAGATAAATATTGCTGTTTTTAAGGAAATCAATACTTTATATTTATGTCTTACATGTCCAGCGAGATTGAACAAACAGTAATTAGTAATGTTGACAGGAGTGGAGCTTGTGCTGGTGGCACGAATGTTAATGTGAAGTTGATTATCGTCCGTCCACGTGTATTTAATTTGCGTTAATACGTCAACGGGATATCCCTGGCTGTAACTTTGGCTCAAATGTGACATCACCTCGTCGAAGAACACAATATAAAACAAGCAATAATTTTAATTTCGTAGCTCACTTTCAGAGAATAAGTTACATCGTACCACTCGATTGTTCACTATCTGCGACTGCCAATTAGCATTGTCAAACGCGACTGTTCCACCATTGAAACGATCCTTTCCAGCTCTGTCGTTAATTGACAAAGGATAAATTACGTTGTCGAGATGCATCGGATTGCCGGAAATGCAATTGGCAACGCGGCCAATGATGCTTCCCATATATCTATTCTTCAAATATCCTAATTATATTATAGCAGCAATAGTAAATATTCACTTAAAATATAAATTACATACTATGTAATTTAATATTACATAATATTTGAATTGTTTTAATTGTAATTCCAATATATTATATCAAGAAGAAGAAGAAAGATGTACAATAACGCATTTGATCTAGTTAACATGCTTGACCTGTTCTTAAAAGACTGTGCTTGTACGAGTAAATACTTTACCATCCATATTATCGAATCCTAAAACAACGTCGGCGAGTTTACCATYTTGACTAGGAACTTTGATTGATTGAATACTAGCACCCCAGGATATCAGACGAACAATCGCCTTGTGTTTATTCGTTAGAGTATATCTGTTCGTGTCAGAGGTGACATTCGCAATCAGTACAATATATTGATTAAATAAAAGTTTTTTTCTAATATACAAAATTTGAATTATTGATTTTTATTAAATTTTCTATTCAAATTTAATAAAGTAAAGAAGTTTCATCATCTTATATAGGGCTTCTGTAAAATGTCTAACTTTTGTCCAATTGACAATTATCCCAAATACAGATATCCCAAAACGATTAAAGCGGTAGCTTTTTTTACATAATTAACAATAATCTTGCAATACCTTCTGACGATCTCGCGTGATTTCTCCAGTGCCGTGCCAGGTGACCTTGGCACAAATCCAAAGCCATCCTCTTCGATCGAAGTATCCCCGAAAGACATGATTCAGCGCTCAAGCAAATATTGAAACTTTAAAAATTATTCATTCTTTCCTCTCACTCTTTAGATTACATTTCATTTGCGCCACACATTTTGATTTATTATAATCAAAGAGAATGTAATTGAAACAATTACGCTGAAATTTGATGAAAGAAATCTCTAGCCTCAAAATTCAAATGTTGAAGTCAGCAACTTCAAATGCACACTTCCGTTTTATTAATGCGAAGCATCGTCTTTCTCTATTCTGCCATCTTGACATTTTTATGCAAATGCGAAATGTATGCAAATAAATTATTCTTATTTCACATAAAGATATACTTACATTTTTTTATAATGTTAACATTCGTGGAAAATGATGCGATAATAAAAGGGAAAAATTAATTTTTACATTTGACATTTTTACATTTTTAACATTTTACCTATAAAATCAATTTATGACCAAACAATTCTCATAAATATAGTATGTCAAATAGCGCACATTTTACTTTACATTATTATCTACTTATGTCATTAAAATTTTATATTAAATGGCATTTTTTTACCAGCGTCTTAAAAAAAATGGGTAGCATCGATTTTCAGTGATTATCAGAGCATTGAACAATGCTAGATGACTATCATAATAACGAATCAATCATGTTGAATTTAATATATTTTAATCCTTAATATATTCGAATGTGTATTAATAACTCTCATCTTCTATCTTTTTAATTGTCTCTCGATGCCCATGTATAAATAAATACCTAGGAGTATATTCTGAAAGCACATTTCGATCTCTAATTCGACATATTGTAGTTGTCCACATTCTGACAACCAACTTCCCTCTTCTCGATGATGCCGCCGAGCGTGTCGGAAAAAATCGCAGATCGCGGTACCACACATGATTCGATTATGCCGAGGGATACCGCTCCCTTTATCGCTCCCCGGTTCGCGCCCCGATCGGGGGAGCCCCCGACTCCCCCGCTACCGTGCTTTAGAACAGTCGATGGAAATAATTACATTAATGGCGTCGCTGACAAGAGAACGCACAACCCGGGCGCCACCTCTTCCCTCCTCTCTCGTTCGGAAGGCATCCCTCGAATGGGAGCGGAGCAGGCACCTCGACGGAAACGTAACGCTCCCTGCACCCCCGCTAACGCCGCGGCGCGAGTTGTACAGAATGGCGCGCTCGCACCATCTCGCGCGGCGCGGAGCAACGCGAGCAAACCCGCGCGAGCTTTCTTCGTCACAATGGCGTAATGCCATTCTCGACGCGGTAACGCGACAATGGTGCCGCATCCCGCCGCTGGAAAGTAATTATCTTAATGTTCTGACGAGCCGGCGCGGAATGGAGACACTCGCTGGAAACGACGACGGCGACGACAATTCGTCGTTGGGGACGAAAGGGGGGAAAGGGGTTGGTAGCTCCCGGGGCGGATTCGTCTTGCGTCAACCCGTTTTAGTCGCCGGGAACAGCGAGTACGAAACGCGATCGATATGCGAAAACCGCGAATTCCGATGGTTCGCTCGTTTGCGCAAAGTGACGCATTTAGTTATTGTAGATTAAATTACATGCATCTTGTATAAGACTAGGACAGGTTATATTCACATATTTCTTTCGTTACTAATTTTTCTCATTATGATAAAATTTAAGAACGTAAAGAAATATGCACATATATAGTGTATAATTACATAGTCTTTCAACTTTATTTTTCAATTCATAATTCAGTTAAAGACTCTGCGTCTCGATTTGTCTTGTATGTTTAAATCATAATTCACGCGTGGAGAAGACGAAAGATTTCTGATGTATATGTATGTAAAGATTCCTAATGTATATGTATGTATCGATCAATCTAATTCATCGATTAAGGAAAATAGAACGAGTTTCTTCTTTAACATAGTGTAATGTATTTTCTAGAAACGCTTTCATATGACATGCGTACGATATCAGAACACACACATCTATAAATCCCCGCGATTCGCCTTGCACAATCTCACTCCCGATCGATTATACGGAAAATTGTGCAGAATCCGAAGGCCTCGACAGAAGAGGAATCCATAATTCCATTGGTGCGCCTGCAAGCGAGTGATCCTTTGTCACAGGTTCTAGGACGATGGAAAGAGGGTTGTACGGAACAGTCGGAAAGAGGAAGCAAGTGAGAGAAAGAGAGAAAGAGAGAGAGAGAGAAAACGCACGTTTTACCGTGACCACGCAGCTCGTATTAACCCCCTTCTAGCACCCCTACCTCCCCTTTCGCTCGCCCTTCTCTTTCCGATCTCAATTAGTCATTACGTCTCACGGCATAGCGATGCCCTTCTCGAAACTCCCTCTACGTCCGCGCCTGGTTTCCGCATTAATTGCGTCTCGACGACGCTCGCACTCCCTCCCTCCCCCCCCCCCCCCCCCTCTTTATACAGGGTGTTTTCAAAAGGATTAGTGTCGACGCCACGATCCGCGTAATTCGACCAAAACCCCTTCTCCACCCTCGAAGAAATCAGATCAGCGGCTAATACGCCCTTAACTTGGCGCGCGCTCGCCAAATCGAAAGTTTTCTAAGAATTGTCGATGATATTTTCCGATAATAGTTGCCTTATTAATGACTTCGTCGTTTGGCCTCCGTCGAAGACGATTCGAACGCGATTGACTGACATCAAAAGCTGATTGTAAGACAAATCAGCTTTTATTTTTTTTTTTTGCGAACAATTTTCTCAAAAAGAGATTCAAACGCCCGTGTAGGTCGAAGCGTTCCGATGAAAACTCTCGAGAGTTTAATCCGTTACTGTCTCAAAACGCGCCCTTCGAATTTCTAAACTTCCGTCCGGCTCTTACAGAAGAAACACCCCGTAGATCGCACACGTGCACGTGTGCACGCGGCAGATTTCAGCGCAAGTCGCACGAACGAGTTCTAGGGTTGCACTTGGTCGACCCTTTCCGCTCCGCTCCTTTCCCTCCCATCCACCCCCTTCCGCTCTCTTTCTCTCTCGTCGTCCGATCTCCGCCACCACTGGATATAACCCACCCATCTACGAAACCGGGGAGGCAGTCGCTAATTACGCAACGCGTTCGTGCGTGTTCTTCGGGGGTGGCGACGTGGCACCGCGATGGATCCGGATTTCTCTCCTCCGCTCCTTCCCTCCACCCTCGCTTACCCTCTCCGCATCCGTGATCTCGCACGGGCTCTCCTGAACCTGTGCCCTTACTCTCCCTACGTTGCACCCCGTTAAGCTGCGTCCCCAACAAACGAGCGCGACAGCGAAAAAGGCTCATTAGTTTAAGTTAACTGTGACATTTAAAAATGTATCTACCTCGTATTTTTTTTTTTTAATTATATAAGAACAGAAAGTTTATTGTGTTACAAATAAAGGACATAAATCAGACAATATTATTTTACGTTATAACGATGCGATTTCAATTATCGAAAATTTCAGAATAATAAAGACTTTCGCAATTTTCGATCTACCTGCGAACCTTTGGAAAATATTCGAAAATATTTAGCCCTGATAATCTTGAGATTTCTTTGTGTGTGCAACATTGAAATTTTAGCATCTCGGCATTGTACATCGATGATATATAATCTTTCAACAGTTAGTGCGAACGAAGCTTTATCTGTCTGCTCTCACACGCCTTCGCGATCACCCATAATCAGCCAAATGCGGCGCTTCACCTGCTGCGAGCTCGCAGGACAAAGCTTCCAGCAGTTCCTGCCAGTTTGACATCTCGCCTCGTCGGTCGAGCAACCAACTTAATTTGCAGGATCAGTGTTGGGAACGTTGTGTGGATAATCCCTCGCATCCGAATTACACGCTCCGCCTGTATGCAAAAGACGCTACATCGTCGAGCCGGGAGTATTATTAATTAGCTGTATCCTAATTGCCATCTAAACGAAATCATCGAATTTTTATTGCTTATCGTGTAGGGTCGTGATGATTATTCCGAGTCATTAAACGCATCTTGATAGAATCCTGCATTTTGTAAGAAAATCTTTAATTATTTCGCGAATTTTATTCAAATGTTGGATGTGCTCACGTAGCTTATTAGCTCATTAAGCATCTTAATTTTCTCGTGAATGGATAATAGAATTTTCAAATACGTTAAATATTCATTAAATGAGATATTCAGGTATCTGTATCTCTGTGAGTCTTCTTTGGATTTCAATCTAGAATGAAATCTAAGAGCGATCATTAACGCGAGGACAACGAATTTTCATGGACGAGCACGAAGACCCGCGAGGAGGAGGAGGAGGAGGAGGAGGGGGGAAACGTCAAAGAGAAGGGAGAACAATATCGGGCGGGCTATACTTAAATTACCTAGGAAGCATTCATACGTGGGATAAGCATTGTCATCCCAAGGGATTGTCTCGCAGACACCTCACGGGCACGCTTTATACTGCGGGGGTGCCGCGGAGTAGAAGAAGCCTGTGAGGTTGGGAGAGGGGGGGGGGGGGCGAGAGAAACCTTTATTAGGTAGATAAGCGAGATGCGAGTGCGTTATATAGATGCCCATCCTCGTTTTACTCACTTCAATGCCTAATGGAATTGAGTTCTTGCAAGGGAAAGAGCCTCCCCTCTCTCCTCCCGTTCTCCACCTCCTCCTCCTCCTCCTCCTCTTCGTCGACCGGGCAGGGAAAGAAGGGAACGGGAGGGAGGATTGGGGGGGGGCGGTGGACGACGGCGAGGACATGAGATAATTGGTATTTTGTCTCGCCGAATCCTTTGTGCCTCGAGTTTTAATTGACTTCGAGATTTTTCAATACCAATTTGCACCCGACTGCATGCGGGCAAGAATGTGTGTACACGCGAATATATATACATATATATATATGTATATATACGTATACGTGTATCTGTATGTGCGCAAGAGGTATTCGCGGAGAGGCCGACGGAATGGCGACCACGTCGCCGGATTTTTTCCGCGACGGAAGAGACGTGCTCCTCGTTTTTCCTTCCGCCACCTTTTGTCGACGCCGCGACGAGGGTGGGTTTTGTTTTTCGGGGTGGCGTACCCCCCCGGTGAGATAATAAATTATTAGCTGACGTGCTTGCTTTCCTGGATTTTTTTTTGTTCAATCAAATACTGAGATCGATGACGATGTGACGGATGTTTTCGGGAAATATTTGGCGACAGTGGACCTTATAAAAACGGATCTGCCACTCCAAAAAGTAATTCTACGTTATAATTTCATTGTTTTCTACTAAAATGAATTCATTCTCTTAACTCATTAACGATAAATCTCAGGAGACCTCTACGCATTTTCCTATTTTAAATTCTTGTAACTCAGATCCTAATCAAAATTTTTAGGCCGCAATTAGTATTTGGAGGTAAAAAGTGCTGCTCTTTCCGAAAATCTAATCGACGATAAGGATGAATAAAAAAAAGATATAAAAGTTGAAAGTAGAAGAAGTAAGCGATTTCTGCCTTTTTACAAATATTAAATTAATAAATGATTTTGCCTACCTTTTTGAATAAAATAAATCGATATAATTATTATGTGAGTAATCTGTAATAATTACGTCGATGTATTCTATTCAAAAAAAAGAAAAATTATTTATCAATTGAATACTCGTCAGTAAAAAAGCAAGAGTCACTTTTTTACCTTCATTTCTTTTATTCATTTTTTCTAAACGTCATTATCAAATAGATTTTCGAAAAGAACAACTTTTTTTACCTGTCCAATTGCAATTTATTATTAATACCAATTGCAGTTTGAAAATTTTGATTAGAAAACCCGAGAACTTAAAACAAAAAACGTATAGAAATCTTCTGAGAATTAATTTAAATAATTTAACTCTATTGCTAAAATGAATTTATATGTGTTCGGTTGGATTAAATTAAATAATGATAAATATATAATCAATTTATTAGCACAAAGTTACTCGTACTTCATACAAGTAAAAAGTGATAGAAAATCAAGATCATATTCTCTAAATATGAATCAGTGTATCATTCACTGATTTGCAGTGCTATACTTATAACTATGAGCATTAGTGAGTATTCACTGTTTCTCAGCGATTTTAATTAAGAGATACTTTCACTGATCAGAATTAGTATATTATTGAAAGACAATGCATGTTCATTGTTTCACTGATTGATATAGTTATAAGTACAGCACTGAAATCAGTGAAATTTACAAAGTATTTTCATACAAACTAAATAATTAAATTATGTTCTTTTCCCTGTTTAATTTTTGTATGCTTATTCACGCATGTTTACTTATACAAACGATAAAATTTTTATTAAACAGATGTCACGTGACATTCTAATTTTAAGTAAGCTCACCAATTAAGATTTACTGAGTTGATAAGCTCTCAAACAATAACTAGAAAAAAAAAGAGTTTAATTGCGGCGGCGAAAAACATTGAAAAGCAATTGTAATACGAAAGTACACAAAACGACTAATACTGCCGAAAAAGAGAAGCGAACTATTGCGTCTATTTGCATCGCTGAATGTCCTCCGGGAACCAGGAAGCGAGAGAGGACGGGTCAGGATGACGGAGGGGCGATTCGAGATTGGGAAAAGGGAGCAGGCGCTCTCTCCTTTCGCCGCTTTTCATTCTAATCCAAGTGCCCTGTCGTCGAGAGGATTTTTTTGCATTGTACCCGCAGATTTCCCATAGGAGGGTAACCGTCAGATTTCGCCTGGCATTGTTTCACAGAAGCTGTCGCTCTCCTCTCTTTTTCTCCTCTCTCTTTCTCTATATACGCGCGCGTGTGTACGTAAACTAAATAGGGTCGAAACTCGCTCTAGAGTAGACTCCCGATTGATTACTCGTCGACGACGAAAAGACGGAGTAAAGAGGATTGCACAATAAGAAAACAACGTCAAACATTCACTCGATTATTTTACGTTCGGTGGTGTACGAGACGCAAATATCGTTTCAACACACTGCTTCGTGAATTTATTTTTACTCGTATCATAAGAGGTTTAAAATTAATATCATTAATTGTATACATTATTATATTTTATACATTATACATTTATACATTGCAATATCATTTTTAATTTAGTTATCTATACTTATTTGCATTTGGCTTAAGATGACTAAGTAAGCCGAAACGTATCAAATTATGTATTTTAATTTTTCTTATTAAAAAATTTAAAGCTACACCTTCCTTTTACTCGTTACATTGACTTGTATTTATTTATTTTATTTAGTTAATATATTAGTTAGTATTTATTCTATTTAATTATCATATCTTCTCTTTTATATTACATACGAGCGTTATTATTATTTTTTTATTTAATATTTATCATTAATCTAAACGTTAGAAAACAACAGACTAATGCACAGTACATTACTCTCCCTAAAATTTTTATTTATAATTTCATTTCCTAAAATAAGAAACAACTATACTAATGGGATGATAAACACTGATTCACGCTATATAGAATATTTTATAATTTGCCATCAATTATAGCGTTACATTAGTAAAAAACAAGTTGAAAAATCCTAAATTATTTTTTTTTTGAAAAACTTAATATGAAGGAGGTATTTTATGTAAATTCCATCTAATTTTTAGACAGACATGCGCCTGTGAGCCGCGTTTCATCTGTATTTTCACAGATTTTAAAGCGTGCGGCTCAGATGGACGCTTTAGATACATATTCATTTAAAAAACGGTACTGATTGGGACGACTTCACTTACGAATACAGTTTTATTAAGAATATATCACTCGTACAGTTCCTGCAAAGTAAATTGACATTAGAAATGTGTTAGTATTTATGCTTTAAATAAATGATATACATATGAAAGTTGTGCGAATAACATTATATTTTTTTTAACAACACATTTTTATAAGTTATCTATTTACTTGATTTGTTAAAAATATATTAAATTATTTTAAAAGACAATAACAAAAATCTCAATTTTTTTGTATAAATACTTTATATATTCAATGATGTTTTATACAAAGTTTCATTGCAATGCAAAGATTGTTCTGTAAATAAATAAAATTTATTAATTGTTAATCTATAAAAAATAGATTTTTGTTATTATTTCTTAATTACATTTCCATTAACAGTTCTACTTTTAATTGGAATAATTTTTTTATCTAAACCATTAAATTTGTTATATTTACTTTTACTTTTAAATATGATCTAGAATAATCTGTAATTTTTTTATGGTTCTGAAAATATGTGCAATACATCCTTAAACTTCGGAGAAAAAGATAATTCAAACTTTTTTATTTGTTTTCACTAAGCATAACACTAGATAACTAATGGGCACAAATTATAAAAACACTGTGTATAAATTTTTATTGTACATGTATGTTCGAAAGGTTACTTCCGAAGGTTACTTTGCAACTGTTGAAAAAACGATTCTTCCAAGATTATCTGGTAAGTAGTAGAAGTCCTTGAAGAGCTTCCTCCCCACTTCTTCCTCCTTCTCCATATGTATATCTATGGGTGAATTCGTTTGTGCAGTCACTGCTGCAGAGGGTATCATTTTATCTTCATTGTTCATTGGACGTAAACAAAGATAAAATGATACCTTCTGCAGCAGTGACTGCATAAACGAATTCACTCTTTATCTTCATTGTTCATTGGACGTAAACAAGGGTATCATTTTATCTTCATTGTTCATTGGACGTAAACAAAGATAAAATGATACCTTCTGCAGCAGTGACTGCATGAACGAATTCACCCTATGTGATACACGAATAGAGAGGGAGAGTAAAGTCCCAGTGACAAGTGCCTAAAAATAATGAAGAAGAAGAAGGCATACTCGCGATTAGAAAGACCAGACAGTTTAATGGTAAAACAATTACTCTAATAGCACAATTCATCGGCGTAATGTTGGTCCAATATATTCCCAATATATTTTCATGGTTAAACATTGGGATACAACTAAGGCTCAACGCATAATTGAACTTCAATGAGAACAACGATTCTAATAAGATTGAATCTCACTGTTAGTTAAAATCGAAAGAATCTGCTGCAAGTGAGATTACATGAAGCATATCCTCAGGGACGAGAAGACTATACGAAAATCTTTACTCCGATTTTTTTGTTTCTTTTTTAATCGCAATTATTGCGGCGTAGCCTCGCGGTTATACGTGAACGAAGCCAGTCAATAACGGCCGGTCTATGCGCTATTTGTACTTCGTCGTATCGAGGTAATCGATAATAATAATTGCAGTCCGCGTGGTATAACGCGTCTCTCTCTCGAAGTGGCCCGCTCTGCTCCGTCGCAAGTTGCAAAGTAGGGTGACAGGGTGCGACGAAGTGGGACGAAGTGTAGCGGAGTTACACGAAAACGGAGATCCAACGACCAATGGTGCACGAGGGGCCGGTCGATGGGTGGTCGACGGATCAGCCGGTCGACCTTCGAACACGACCGGCAAAGTTACGCCCATAAACGCGTGGGGTTTTCGCGGAGAGGGAGGACGGAGAGGGAAGAGGTCCCCGAGAAGGATGGGCAGTGGCGGGACAATGAGTCAGCTGTCAGGCACGCAAGCCAGTTCAGTATAATTCAGCCAGTCTGATACTAAGTCAATCGAACTGCGATGAGCACGAATTTCGAAGCACAGAAAAAAGCAGCGTTCGGTTACCGGACAGTGACTTGGTGGTAGAACAATAGTCTCTTAGACAATAATCTCTTAAAAAAAAAAAAACCTGACCTATTATTAGTTTCTAATTTTGAGTGAAAAAAATATTGTGTTCCATTACAACAATAACAAAACCATCTTGATAACATATCTTTGTGTACCTTGAATTTGAAAACTCCAAGTGGAAAAAGAAGAAGAAGCACTATTCGTGAAGCAACCGAGAAGAATCACACAATCGAAGATCATTTACGTGAAAATGTATAGTATATGTTGAAACGAATAAAAAAATAAATGAAGAAAATAAGAAGATATTAACTTGTGACGAGATTTTGATTCGTGACAAAATAGAACACATGTAAATAATTCGAGAGAATTTACATTTGGTAAGCAAGGACAAAGCTTAAGAATTAACAAGCCAATTTAAAGAAAATCTGATCAAGAGACAGTAGCGTCTCGCGCTAGGTATATTTTTCGTAAGTTATAAAATACTACAAATAAACAAAAAGAGTCATTCGATCGAAGTAGTTACAAAATAACGTTATAACTACGAATTGGTGCGAGAACGTGAATTGAAAGAATTAACAAAATAAAGTGAACACAAGCTGCCAGTTGGTAAATTGAAATACCAACGAATTGTGAACCTCACGATGTAACGCCGATATGTCATCAAGCCGTGATGGATTGCACTGTTCCGTAAGTGTGTTAGTAAACAGTTGCTTCAACGAGTCGTTTAAAAGTTGTTCATGAAGGGCGATTTATGTTGATCGAAAATGACAAAGTTTATTTTTTTAAATCAGGAACAAATACCATACAGTCCATGCTCAGCCTTCGGTTCGAACTCGGATGCCGGTACGAACTACGGATACGACATACTCTCACCGCCCTTGCACTCGATGTATTATCCGTTTTCCAATAAAGCGTCCGATGTTGTCGACGACATAAGTGATGTCGGGCAGCAGACACCCGTGCAACAGGAGGAGCACATCAAGAGGCCCATGAACGCGTTCATGGTGTGGGCCCGTCAGAAGCGCAGGGAGATCTCCCAGAAGAACCCGAAGATGCACAATTCGGAGATCTCGAAGATGCTCGGCGTAATGTGGAAGGAACTCACGGAGGAGGATAAAATTCCCTACGTCGAGCAGGCGAAGTGTCTGCGCAGTCAGCATCTGAAAGACCATCCGAATTACAAGTATCGACCACGTAGGAAGCCCAAGACGATGCCAATTTCGGTGGACCACTCAATGCCAATGTGCATACCTTCGAGGCACTGTACCAGTTTCCCGCTATCGTCGGTTTACGCCACGCCGATTGTCAGCCCTTCGGCCATGTCTCACTCGCTGACCTACCATCCGTACCGATCCGTCCGTTATAAAATGAGGAACCCGAATACGTCGTCCACGTCGACGGCCACGGCTGACGGCAACAACAACGCGCCTTTGGACAACTTATATCATTTCTACACGATGTCATCGACGGTTGGTAATCCGACGACATTGGGGCAGTGTCGCCTAAACTCGATCTTCCCCACCAGCCATCATACATTGGGGGCCAACAGTCTTCATTCGCAACTGATGTTTCCCTCCACGTCCGGATCTACGGGAAGCGATAGATCCGTCAATGCTTATGATAGCGTATCACAATCTACTCCGTTATCGATGCACTCCACCGGGGCACCGTCCAGTGGGACAACGTCGTTGGATACTGATTGGCTTCACAGATACGATCCGGTAAGCAATACTTTACGAATGTTTTATGAAAATTTACGATTTCTCGATCAATTTAGAATGCTCGAAAAGTTTGCGAAATAGTCTTCTGACCCCCAGACAGCACACGATATCTTATGATAGGACATTCTGGGAACGTTCAAGGGCGTCTTTAGGATGTAAGGATGTTCTTAGGATGTTATCCCTCTGTGCTGTATGGGATTGAAAAAGGATTTCATTCCATTCTAATCCTTATTATTTTTAGATTTTTGCCAAAGAACGTAGCACACAATTTATTTATCGAATTGTTTTGTGATTCTGTTTCTATACAGCAGCATAATACTTTTTCATTTATTATAAAAGTTCTTATATGTATTGAATATTAATCTGAGAATTTCAGATTTCATTAAAGAAAGAAAGAAAAATTAAAAGGAATAAATCTAAAAAAAAGGAAACTGTATGCAATGTTATTTTCGAGTCACTTCATAAAAAACAAATTGTTTTCTCACTGATTCAATCTTATCTGATAAATTTTTAGGGTAGCTGTCAGCAAGACCGTCACGTTAACGAGGCGGATAATTGAATTAGCATATTAATGCGACAGAACAATGGAATCGTTTAGGCCCGGATTCGTTTTGTCTTGTCCAATGGGTTTTATTGTAGAATGCAGTCCCTGATGAATAACCATGGTCTAACCCTCGATGTCCCGCGTTTTCAAATAACGTTTCCTAATTGTGAATGCATCTTTAATCTAATCTGCAACGACTAACAAGTGATAACTTTTAGCCTAACGTGACAATACGTAAAAAAAAATATCGATAAAAATAATGTTGTCTGCAATTGTAATACTTAATTTTATAAACTACGTGGACAGGGAATCTGCACTGGCAGTTTCGAGAAAAATTATTTAGATCTTATTCTCTTTTACAGAATTTTACATGTAAGTTTTACCTACTTTTCTTTATATTAGTTTCTCTTCCACTTGTCAAGTAATTTTTTTTTCTATTATATTTATATAAAACATGTATATATATATATATTTTTTTTTTTTTTTTTTTTATACATAGTAATTTTATATAAATATCCAAGCTGTACATATGTCTGCATAAATTTTTGATATATCACATTTATTCTTTAAATTTCTTTTATAGAAAGATTTTGCTGAAATATTAAAAAATTTAGCTACAATCTAATAAAATAGTCTAATAAAATTTTTCAGTTCTAATCTCTCTCTATCTGAAGTTTTATTTCAGCAAAACCGTTTTTTCCGTGTGCAAAAAGTGCTTAGTTTTGATAAAGAATTTTGTTATACTTATAATATTAATATTGCTTATATCTGTAATTAATTGCTTATATCTGTAATTAATATCATATAAATGCTGATATGTTTAGCATATATAGATACGTCTACTTAATTTATGTACAATTCAGTAATTTATATAATAATTGTAATAAATTAAAATATATGAAATTCTAAGCTGCTAACTTTAATTGTTTCAGACGGCGTTTTCACGATGAAGTATGAAGAAATATAGGACATGCGGGTTATTATTATCACGTACCTGTAAAAAGCAATATATTATATTTGGTAGTAATGTTATTATTTTTATGAATTACATAATAAGAAGATGTAACATCATACAAATAAAAAAAAATGATGACCATTCTGATAAGAAGGAATAGCAAAACCCGCAAATTTTAGAATTGAAGAAGGGAATTTAGAAAGAAAACTAGAAAATTTCGGGCAACATGCAATATTTCAATGTAATTAACTAAACGATCTATAAATTTTATTCTGCTTTATTTTTTTGATAGTTTTGTAAAATGTCACATCAACGAAAGATGTACATAAATAAAAAGAACAATTTTTTGATAGTAAAGATAACATACAGGGTGTCTAATAACGCAATATCGCTCATTATAGAATAGGTTAAACTGAATAAAAAAATTCTGTATTGTTTTGCATACATACTTTCTCAGTAATTAATGAGAAATTAATAAAGATCTATAGCGTATATTCGAGCGATTTAGTGGCAAGAGAGCTCAGCGCTCGCGGTTGCTAGAAATGAACTCTTGCCAAAGTCTCACCGTTGGTTCGCACGAATATACACTGATTCACAGAATTAATTAATTTCTTATTAATTAATAAATATAAAAAATAAATATTAATTTCTCATTAATTATTATCAAAAAAAATCACAAAATGATAGAGAATCTATCTCAACGGAAAAGTATTTCTGTTCAGTTTATTTGTTCAATAAGAAGCGATATTATCAGACACAATTATTATCATCTTGTATATGAATCATATATAACATAAAATTCTTCTTTTATCAACTAAACATCTATTTGTTTATTAAGTTTTATTTTATTGGTACTTACTTAATTTTTTCAAATTTTCATTATCTCTTCATCTCTAATTTTAATTACAATTTCAGTTCAATTTTGCATCGAAATTTATTTATAGGAATCATTTTGATCTTGGACATGTTACCTCTTCATTATAATATTTGTATCGACTTGATTATGTATTTGCATAACATTGAACATTTGTATTGTAATAATTTATTTTTCATTTGAAAGATAATTTATTTTCCATTTTCTATTTTTTAATAAAAATTATGTGATTGATCAATACAAATATGATAATAAATGTATATATTTATATTTATATTTATATGCGAATATATACGCTTATAATTATATATAATTATAAGCGTATATATTTATTATAATTATATATAATTATATAATTATATAATATATAATTATAATTATTTATTATAATTATATAATTATATATACATTTATGTAAAAAATATATATATGAAATTTAAATATAAGTTGTGTAATGTAAATATATTTGTACTTATATTTATGTACATATATATTTATTACATTAGTAGAAAGAGATATTATAATTAATAGATAATTAATAGATATTATAATAAAGATATAATTATAAATAATATAAATATTTACATTTAATTAATAATGTAAAAGATAAATCTTACTCCATTTATTCACCCTAAATAATCACGCTGAGTAATCATATTGGTTGATCCATTGCAATTGATCGATACGATTACACAATTGTCATGGAATGATGGGAATAAATTATTCTTTTCTTTTTCTTTTTATTACCTAACGTGAAGACAAGAAATAATTCTGAGCTCTTCAAAAAAATTTTCGAAAGGACAAAAGAAAAGATCAAGATAAATACGAAGAAAAAGGTAGACAAAAGAAAAGAAATACATGCTAGAAAAAATACAAAGAATTCTAAGATTTCTAAGATTCTCGCTTATCATAAATTCTTTCAAAGTTTTTTCTTCACTTATTTGACAATTGTCGATTTTGATTGCCGAGAATTATCGAGGGATTGTTAGAGAGTACATTAAATTACATTAAACAAAGTTGTTGATATCGACATTCTGTCAATCATATTGTGAAAAATGTGAAGATTTATCAGAGAAAATTCATGATTTTGACCACTTTTGTTAATAAAAAGTATTTATAAAAAATTTTAAAAATAATATGCTGTATATTTATTACAATATCCACTGGGATAACTACTTTATAAATACTGGGTTATGTCGAAAAATAATTATTTTTATTATAATCAGAGATAATAAATTCAACTTTATTTACATCTACATCTCAAGTTCTGAGTTTTTGTCAATTTTATCTCAAGAGTATTACAACATGTTTACGACAAAAGGAAGAAAGTTATATGAATAAGTAATATCTTTAAATATTTTAGTTAAAAAGATTTATAAAAGACTTATACAAGTTTGACAATTGCTATTTTTTACAGCGTAACTCAAACTGCAAGACAAGTAAAGGGTTAACCAATTCATTGCCAAGGTTTCTTCTCAAGATTGATGTCTACGCATTTAAATTTTTTCATACTGGCTACCTCGTACTGACCACAAGAATCGAAACGTGTTCACTAAGGGACAGCAAAAATATATTTTAACGAAGGACAGTTAATAACACAACAATAGTGATCGGTCCTTCACAATTGCTTTTCAAAGCCAAAAACTGGCCGCTGAGACTCGAAAAACCTTCTTGCTCTGCTTCCTTTTGTTTCAGAAAAACGTTTGAAATGATATATTGAGGTCTTCTATTCGTGAACAAAATTTTTTTTCTCGAGCTTGTTGACTCAACATCTTATGTGTTACATAAATCATGGAGCTGAATATTATCTCTTGCAACAAGTGAATAACAAATTAATTTTAACCTTTACAGGACATCACTGGCGCTGAAAAAGTGTCATATTTTGAAACGAGAAATACAATGAATTATAATAAAGCTTATTAAAAAAAAGTTGTAAGATTTTAAAAATAGCTTCCTTTTTTCTATTTCCTAAAAATTAAAAGGTCTCGCACCGAAAATGGCGAAACTGTTTAAACTATTTTCATGTATGTACATGTCATGTATGTACATCGGCTGCTATTTACTACTTAACTTAACTAAATTATATTCACAATAAGTTAAAATTCATAGAATCAACAAAATAAGTTAATATAATAAATGCTGATATTAGAGAGAAGAGCAGATTTAGATAGTAACTAGTTAAAAAGTTAATAACTTGTAACTTAATTTAATTATTTTAAATAAATTAACTTTTTAATTTATTAACTTTTTTCTCTATAATAAGTCAAAAATTTTTTCATCTCTTCAAAAGCGCGAAAATTCTCTTCAATAAAATTTTAAACATTAGATAATTAGCTTTCGTGTTTATGTGATAATTAGCTTATGTGATTTTGTTTGAATATAAAGAAATAAAGATTTTAATGACTGATGATTTAAAAGGAAAATTAAGCGATAAAAATTTTGAAGTGATATTTTTATAAAATATTTTTATAAAAATTATTGTTTTTAACGTATTTTAGATTATGCAAAATTACAATTATTTTTTATTATCGTTATAAATAATTTTAAAAGAAATATATATTTCCTTTTATGAAAAATTTTATTTTTTTTATTAATTCATATAAACTTCAATTTACAAATAAAACATTAAGTTTTTGTAATATGTTTTATATTGCATTTTATTTTTAATCATTTAAAGTGAAGTTAATTATAAATATTATACCAATTATAATTTTAAATATTTAATTAAATAATGCTTTTTAAAATTAATTTCTAATTGAAGTTAATTTAACTTTAAGTTAATTTTTTATTTATGTAATTTTTAACGTAACTAAATTAATTATACATCCATTAACTTTAAGTAAAATTTAGTTAAGAAAAAAAAAAAACTAATCCACAACCTGAAGAAAAGTAAATAACAGCTTCTCGGATAGTAAGCAGAACAAGAAATTATGATGACATTAAAATATGTTAAAATGACTCCAAAATGATCACTGTTCGATCAATCACGATTTTTAATATCATTTTGATGTGTTGTGCTGTCGATCTATTGTTCTGCTTGGAACTTGCGCGTATAAGGTTGCATTTGTAGAAAAATATGGAACAACATTTATCATCTTCATTGCTTATCCAGATTAGATTAGAATTAGATATGACGCGTGTATGATTTACTCGTTTATCACGCAAACATATGTATATCGTCTTTGATCGTACTGTATGCTCATTGAGAGCGTTTGAAATGAAGCTAGGTGGGTTTCCGCGCGCGTAATACCTGAACCGGCGGTGATTAGTTAATTAAATTAGTTTGAGCGATTGAGAGAGAGACGATATCAGTAGTACGAGCGCGCAAGAACCCCTTTCGGTGCATTTGAAATGCCGCGGTTACGTCTGAAGAGAAAACCAGAAGCCTTTGTTGTGTCCTTTGAAACTTCGTTGAAAAACGAAGTAACTCTGCGCTGCGTTTTCCACCCCTGTAATAAATACATCGCAACCGATCGCACAGAAAAAACACGGTTAATCGAGGCAATTTACAGAACGATGCAATTATAGCATATAAACGTAATTAAAATGTGCGCGTGACAAACAAGGTTTGTTTGACAAATTTGCATCCCCCACACCGAATGGCGAAAAAAATAAGATTCGAAATGCGGGAAATATATAGTTTCGAGTTATAAGAGTTAATAATTGTGGAAATAAAGTCCAAAGATAAAATACGTGTATGCTCAGTGCGTGAACAAACAATTTAAAATCTCTTTAAGATCTCGAAGAAATTTTTAAAAATTTTTCAAACGTAAGTAAAGTTACTATTCTTCTACTGTAGCTATATTCTTGAAAAGTAATGCCAGGAAAGTCAATGAACTCTATACGGTTATTGATCTAAAAACAAAATTGATTTCGTTTGAAAAATATATCTTGTGATGTTATTTCACTCATTTCACATAATTGCATTCTCTCTATTTCTCTTTCTTTCTTTTCGCAATTATAATTAGACTTTACTTTCTTTTTCTATATAAACTCATTAAGGTTGCTACACCAGTAGGTTAACAAAAAAAACAATTAGAAATAAGATGAAAAAACATCTCTGCTTTTTTATAATAAAAAACACAAAAATCAATTTGAAACAGATAGTATAAACAAATGTAATAAACAAATTAATAAATATTGATTGTAGAGGGAAATTGATAACGCCAATCGATTCTAAGAAAAATTACAAAAGATATACATATAATTTTTTCTAATGTCGTTTTGTTTATGTAAGAAAAAATAATAAAAATCACGAGTTATTGAAACTCATTCCAGTTCATAGCCGGCGGCGAGTCACTTTGACAGTCGTTAGTCTTAGCGCTTTAGCAGAATAACTTGTAATTTCAAGATGATTAATGTCAATATCATTTATTATTATCATTTATTATTATACACGATATTATGTACTTTTGTTGTATACAAATAAAGTTAGTAATACTTTCTTAGTAATACATTACTTTTGTATTATACAGTTTGCCATCAATCATAAACAAAACGCCTCTTTAATTTAAAACTTCAGATATAAAACAGTTGTTATGCGTTACTAGACAAAGATTTAAAGCATAAAACATCGTCTTGAATTATAATAAATCAATCATTCTGCTGAAGTTCTTATCCTGCAATAATATTTTACCATATTGCCGCATAATACAATGAATTGAAAAATTGAATTTCTCGAAATAAAAACAAAATTACGAGATACGAGATAATTCGTCAAATAATTCGCAAATTTTAATTTAAATATCATTAACAAAATAAATTTAATGAATGAATTAATTAATTAATTAAATTAATATTTTCTTTTTTATTAATAACTTTTATATATATATATATATATATATGCATATATAATAACTTTTCTTTGATTTCAAATAACCATTTTATTAACACACATAATTCACGTATTAACAATGAGTGTAGAACTATGGTTTAACGCGGGCACATCAAATTTTTGTTTCATCTTTTTTTTATTTTAAGTTTGTTTTATATTGTAATATTTTCAAAAATATTTTTAAAAGTTAAATTTTTCGATAGTATTTGGCTAATTGAATTGATCTCATATCCATTTTTGGACAATTAATTTTCTATTTAACATTGCATGCATTTTTAAATGTGTTTTATTTTACTTGGAATATATTTTTTATCTTTGTAAACCTTTTTTATAGAATATTATTTAAGCCAGAAATATTTTTCCATATTCCGATTTTCTTTCCAATTGTTATTTTTCTTTTTTTTTTTGCTAATCTTACTAATCAGCCATAGGTCTTAATGGATTAATATCTTCCTACTTCTTCAATTGCTGGTTTACAATATTTCTTTTCCTTTCATTCTTCGTATGTATTTCTAGTAGAGCGTTTCTTCTAAAGCTTTCAGAATATCGGGACAAACGTTCTCGACGAAATAAACTTTGCGCGAAACAGAATTGCGGTGATCGTCAAACTTCTCGACTTTTCTGTGCCTGCCAAAACTCCGCACGAAGGTCCCTTTAGAAGGCTCGCTAAATAATTAAGAAATCCACTTAGGTTCCACATTCATCAGGGCGATAAGCCGCGCCGGAATCGACTGTTCTCCGCCGGTAGAATTAAGTCGTCGGAAACGGACAATAGTAATCGAAGAGACGACTTTCGTAGCAGCCTTTCGCGGTGCCACTTCGAAAAACAAGCCTTTCCCATTTCCGACAAAAGTCACGGCATCGACTTGTCCGTGCTCGAATATCTCAGGGAGAAGTTTCCGCTTTTGCAATTATACTAGAATTTCATTCATTCAGATCTTGACTCGTCGCGAACGAGAATTTCCAGCCGCGTGACTGAAAATAAATTTTGCAGTGGTTCCATTATATTATGTCATACCTTTGCCAATGAATATTTAATCTATATTTCTGATCAAACGAGAATTCGAGAATGTGGCATCTATGGCGAAGATCTGAGTGTCCGCAAGATTTATACAGCCCCCGCATTCGAATTTAAACTACAGATTTCGAGAAACCTGAAGACATTTCTCGAGCCGTCAGATCCTCAAGCTTCCTCTTCCGGATCGTCGAACCCGCGGAATTCGGGTGTTCGCGGGTCAGATGTTCGCGCACTTAAAAGATCCTCAACGTTATCGCTCATTAAACAATTCTCAGCCGCCGTAATCACATCGTGCGACACAACGTGCAGCATTCTACACGTCGAATAAATCAGATGAATGTACCAGATTTTGTTCCGAGACGCGGGGTGTAACTCTCCGCCAGCGTGTGTCCCGACATCTCCCACTAAAGGAGATTCGAAGGGGCTGAATCGAGAGGGCGGAAGGGAAAAGAGGATAATTCGCGGAATGAGAGCCTGTGGACGTGTGTGTAGCGACTTCCCTTTCAGAAAACGTTCCCTACCCACGTCCTCTTGACCCGTCGGACGCGACAGAAAGAAGAATACAAACTCTTTCCTGAATATAAACCCTTTAATAGTCCCGCGAAAGCTTTCTGCCTTCGTCTCTTCAGGAATCCGTTCATGTACAATGCGATGCAATCGTTATTAAAACGCGTGAACACACAAAAAGTCATAGTTTACTTATTGTCTAGATTGATAAGGACTATATTCAGAGAAATTGTTTTATATAAAAATAATTCATTACCATTACTCAATAATTAATGAGTCGTTACTATCATCATTACTTTTTTCTTGACATTAATAGAATATTTTATACAAACCTCATTTATTCGAAAAACGTTGACAGAAAAAACTCAAGTACACACCGTTATTTCTCAATCCTGATCACATTATTGAGCATTTTTGATGGAACAAAAATGTATCTTTACAACAAACGTAGGTCGCACACAATATTCTTACGTTTTAATATCTTATTTAAGTCTTGTATAACATCTTAATTAAGTCTTGTATAGGAAACAACAAAATTAGGAACTTCTTTTAAAATGTGACACTTATATTATCTTTATATTATCTTTATATTATCGATCTTATCGATCTTATATTATCATTATTGCGCTGTTGTACTTATTGTATTAATTTGATTTTAATGACAAAATGATTTTTATTTTAATGATGAAATTTTAATAACAACAATCTTACTCTCATGTTGCATTTCTTTAACATAATTTTACCTTCATTTTGTTATTCATTATTGTATGTACTTATTGGATTTAATTATTTATATTATTTATATTATTTATATTATTTATATTTATATTATTTATATTAGCAGCTAAAGAAGACTCTATAAGGACTCGAAACGTTTTACAATACTACACTGTTAAAAATGTCATGAAGTTTCGTGAACTTTTAATATACGCTATTAAAAATTTCATGAAATTTAATGTATTTTTAAGTTACACAATTTGAATTTAATTTCATGACATTACATTAAATTTAATGTATTTGTAAYTRRAAANTMTATTWGTGTACATGTACATRAAATTTAATGTATATTTCATAAAACTTTATGAAATGTAATGTACTTTTCATAAAATTTTATGAAATTTCATGTACACTTTCATTACATTTAAGTAACTATTGTAACTTAGTTTTTAGTTAAATCATTCATTACTTTTAATTTCGTAACTACGAGCTTTATTTACATGTAAAGGAAACATTTCTAACAGTGTAAGTTGCATTAAATATATTTTTTATTTATTTGACATGTTATTGATCTTTTCATCTTTGCATTATATATAAATTTCTTTGATACTTTATTCAATACCTCCATCGAACCGATCAAATCAATGTTGCGTATATTATGCAAAATCACTAAAATCACTACGAATCGCTTGTATCGTAGACTACGAACACGTGATCACACACGATTTTACTCGAAACAATAAGAGGTCACGTTAAGTTCGACTGGGATAATCACCATATCATATTACACTTCTGCAAGATACATCAAAAACTGTAAAAGTTTAAATCTCAATCGTCTTTTTCTAGAATTCGACAACACTTCTCTAGAACACGTCTTATTACGCAAGTTGTTGAAACTCGTCTAAAGTCAGCGCTGCCAGAAATAAGACGCGGCCCGTCCGTATAGAGTACACGTGAGATTCTCTTTGTGAGAGTGTCTCCATCTTCTTTGCCATATTTCTAGCAAATACTGGTTTCAGTCCTACGCAATGCTAGAAATCACTAGAAATCATAAATAATAAAAGTAACTACATATTCAAATTGTTACTGTTACCGACAAAAATGTAATTGCGATAACTTACCATATAATATAATTAATATTACAAATAAGGAAATGTAACGTCGTTATTCATTCGTTACAAAAAAAATATATTGTAACGGTAACGATGTTACAAGTAATTCTTTACTTCTCAACTGTGATTATATCTTAGCGATTAATTCAACGATTATTAAACTTAAGCGTTTATTCTACTTTACGAATCGAAAAAAGATATTCTTTGTGACTTTTTTGGGGGGAAAAGTTATCAAAATATTTATTTGATTCTTTTTACATTGTATTTATTACATTTTTGTAATTTTCTATAATTAAAAATTTTTATCACGTCAATTTGTCAACGAGGTGTCTATGAAATATGCCGACAAAAAAGTCTCTACCACGAGGACATAATGCCAAAACGGAAGGTAACAGTAATCATCTGAAACAATCCTAATTAAAATTTTCTTGTTCAAAAAAAGTCTCTACTGGCTAGACTAGAATAATTGACTTTGGATAAAAATTAACAAAATGGCGATCATTTAAAAAAAAATTAGGGTTTTTGGCGTAAAGTTCTGCTCTTAGTTTTGCGTAAAAAAAAAAAACTATTATAGAGAGAGATATCATTATAATTCTAGTTTATCCAGTAAAAAAAACATTGTTTTACAATTGTAGTTTGAAAGCGATACGTTCAATAGTTTTTGCTCTCTCTCTTCTGTTAAATAAAAAAAATGTTTCTTAAAAAAATACTTCTTAAAATGTCTTTAATGCTTCGTAATGTTTTCATTTTTTGAAGTTCCACTTTAGAACTTTAACATAATATTCTACACACTTGAAGCTATCAATTCATTTAAAAAAAAATTTTTTTTTATTTTTTGATTCCAACAAAGTGGACTCTTAAATAACTTCTGTCATGTAGTGCAAAAATTTCGAAGCCTAAGTCTCGAAATGCCAAAGAAAAAAAAATGCGATGATTAAATAATTAAATCAATGAATTCTTCATCCGTCAATTTTTCTTTGACAGCCGCTGTTCAGAAATCGGTGCTTTTATGCCGAATCACAAGAAGCTATACAATGATAGAGGAAAGTCATATCTCTTGTTAATAAAATTTCTCAAACAATACATCTCAAGAAACGTATTTTTGAACACAACGAATCGTCCGCTTTTTCAATTCTTTAATATCGTCGACGAGAACAAACTTCTTAGTTGTATAAGGCTTTGAAAAAATATTCAAAAGATGCGTACATAAATGTTTCTTTCAGTATTATCGATGTCATTATCCAACCACCCCTTTTTCCCCCTTTCTGTTTTCCTTTCTCTCTTCCTCTATTGGAGACTCTTAAAAAAAAAATCTCGTCGCGAGTCAAGATTACATCAGCTTTGGGATAATATGACCCAAGATTTCAAGTGGGCCGTCAGTTTGCCCCTTTCTTCTCTCGCCTCGACCGGCATTATGCCGTACGTTCTTACGTTTCGCGACGTCGAGTACGCGCAGGCATTGACCTTTGCCCTCGTGTAAAAAAAATGCGAGGGCTCCCTTTCTCGCGGAGGGAGTTGCACTCGAAATTGAAAGACACCCTACTTGTTTTCTGTTATTACAAAGCGGCAGTATCGCGCACTGTTGAAAACATCGAAGTCAATCCACAATTTCATTGGAGATCTCTTCCTTAATCGTCTTCGAAATCACTAAATCTTTGAATTTGCAAAATCATGCAGGCACGTCGTGTTGCTCGAGTATTTTTAGAATATCAGCATCCCCTCGGAGACTCCCCGTAACGACGAATCGCGCGTCAACATCGAACAAATTAATCGAATCAGCGCATTGATTTACTGCGCGGGGCACCGGCGGAAAAAAAACGTTCTCGCTCGTTAAATGCCGAACGTATGTCGTATACTACCGATCTCAGTGGATGTTGATGCTGAGAGACGGAGACACGCAGCAACAGGGGGAAACGGAGAAAAGAACGATTGCGGAGGGTCGGCGAAGCGAGAAGCGTATGTTTTGTCTCCGCCGTGGGGCGATGATTGATGACGCGGTTAATGATATTTTATTAGATAGACACTTTGGAGGGTCAATAGAGACAACGTGAGAGGATGAATAATAACTGTATTGCGGCGACGCTTATTAGAATTACTCGGTGATGTTATCTGTGTCGGGTCCGTTTCTTCCGACGATATCTTCGAAGCGACGCAAACGCATGAGCTCGTCCTAATTTTTCATATGCGTAATTTCCTTTTTTCTCGCTTGGACATTAATATTAACATGCAAAAGTACAATTATACTGATAATACGATAATGAGAAAATGCGAGAATAATTTGCCCGTCGAAAATAAAATTGATAATGCCACGATTAATTCTTTATTTAATAAAAATCACGCGATGTCATGTAAAATTTATTTCAATATATGTATAAAGAACGAAAGAGGTAAAACTGTCAATTGTTAACCGAGTTTGTCGAGAAACAAAGGGCGTTCCGATGATGCGTGACAAAAGCCATATTTTTCGGATTATCTTATTAGCGCGGAGAGCCCATTTTCCTGCACGGTAACATGCTATAAATATATGGGGAGGAATCAAAAGTTGTGCACGTACAGTCGAGATTACAATGGTCCGGTGATAGAAATAGATTCCTTAATACACTATTTACGATTATTACTCGGTTTATTACTCGGCTAATTTATCGGCCGGCTAACTTATTGACCACTTCTTTAAGCACAACAAAGGAAATTATTATTAATTATCCGCCAGTCCGACTTGATATTATAAGATATTGATTAAAATTCTCATATAAAATAATTCTTTAATTCATGAAACAAAATAAATAAAAAGAACGAAATAAAGAACTCTCTCTCTCTCTCTTGTAAAAAAAAACAGTTGCAAGAGAATAAAAAAACATTCCTAAGAATTTCTTGAAATACGAGTCAGTCAACAAAAACTTTCAACCCCGTTTTTTTCGTAACTGATTCATGCGAAATATGCCGAAATACATCAATTTTGCTTTTAAGAGCAATAAATTTTTTCAATCGTGTTGCTTTATCTCCTTGATTAGAATCGCTTTCTCAAAAATTTTGAATGGCAATAGGATTTATGTGACACATCATTTTTAAAATCTTTTAATTCTCTTTACAATATCTCCTTAGCATATCTCTTATTTTTTAATTTGGATAAGTGTTTCTCGAGAAATCGCATGTGGAAGTCTTAAGTATTAAAAATTAAAAATTCATAATTTAGACAAAAACTTATTTTTATGTTATAAATGTTCGAAATATCCGCCTCCAATCTCTGTATAATATAAGATTTTATTTAACCTTAGGTATACACATTATGCTTATTTTTGATAATACATGGTTACCACATTGGAGACTCCTACTAATCTCTTCATTATGAACCTCGAGAAAATTATCGTATACTTTTTTTTTCTTCAATCGATTATAAATGAACTGAAAATATATCTATTTACTCAGAAGTAGTCTAGAATATAAGTCCTGAAAACATGCGTTAAAATATATTAATTACTTTTTAATCCAAGAAAAACGTCATTTTACTGCTTGAACGATTCATAACTCTCTTTTTTGCTAAGAAAGATAAACAAAAAAGTCTTATTAATTTTAAAACGACACAAAAAACAAAATTTGACAATTAAAATTTCAATCATTATCAAAACTGCAAGGCTCAAAAATGACAAATTTTCAGATTTCTGTTTACCGGCGGATTGGTACAAAAAATTAAGATTTGTGTTAAAAAATACAAATCCAAAAATACAATGACTTACAATGCACGTTTATTCGTAAAGAAATATGATTAATATAAATAGAAGAAATATAGAAGAAATAATAAGAAGAAATGAATTTGTTTACATATTTTTATAAATTTTTTATACATTTATAAAAATGTTCTATATATAAGAATAATAATGAGTCTTTGCTTGAAATTCCCGTTCGTTATTTAAATTTTCTTCCACCAAAATCTCTAAATTCAAGATATTAATCATCGACACGTATTTTTTGAAATCTTCAGAGTTGCTGATCGTAATACTCGAGTTAAAAAACATTTTTTCTAATAATTCACAAAGTTATGAATTTGCATAATACATCTATAACAATAAACAATTGATGTTCCAACTAGAACTCAAATCTAGTAAATCCAATAACAGATAACACTATGAAAAGATTTGTTTATAACAATCTGATTATAACATTACTTACTATTGTTTAAAAGCAATATATTTAAGAAAAGAGTAATAAAAATGTAATCAAATATTATTTTAAGTATGAATTTACATCAAATATAAATTTACAACTTGAAATAAATTAAATGAGAAAATTAATTTACTTGCAAAAAAGTTTCATGGATAATATATTGGAGTCTGAGAGTCCTTGATTAATTTCACAGGTACACTAGCTAGCGACAATTGACTGTTTCTGCCGCTGCAAGTTATCGAAATTCCTAACCTTTTTCTAATAAGTAATCCTGATGTCTATTTACTATTTCTACTAATTGTAATTGTGAGGAAACCCCAGAGTGTATATCTACGGTTAAAATTGTCACGGACATTTTGAAACATTTCCGGAGTTATTCTACGACATTCATTCACATTTTTTGAAAAACATATTTGATTGATTGGCTTACAAGGTCAGATCAGATTTTTTTTTTTTCTTTCTTTGGAACACTTCAAAAATAAAATTTTTTCCGAATTTCATACAAAAGTTAAGATTTATGCCTACTAGATAATTGCCATAAAATAACACGGAAATGTTTCAACAACTGTGTGTTGACAACGGTATTTTTTATCGTACAGAAGCTGATGAAGGACATTTCGAACATTTATTAAAGTAAAGTTTTCTATAAATTGTGAATTTTTAATTTTTAATATCTAGACTTCCAGATGCAATTTCTCGAAAATTACTTGCTCGACTTTCCGGAGCTGACAGTGAGTTTATTGGACCCACTCAATTATAAATCTCTTTAGAGATTATTGTTATTAAGATAAACTCAGTATTAATTGGTATAAATTGGCATATTTTGGCATATTTCAAATCAGTCGGTTATAAAAAAAACGAGGTGCGAATTTTTGGTTGTGTATGTGTGTGTGTGGGGCTCATCCTGTATAGACATAGGTCTAAAAAAAATGTTCTACCGTGTTATTATATCTAATAGTATGTCTGTCTATCATTTAAAATCCATCGTTTTGTTTCTAATTGCTTCGATCCTCATCAGTTTAACGACAACGAGGGATACTGGGAAAACGACGCAAATGCGTTTCATGAGACGTAGACGGAGATAGGCGTCATCCAATTAGCATTAATTACCGGTTTCTTTTAATTAGTGGGCTCGCTTGAAATATCGCACATATCATTTCCTCTCTCCCATTATCCGCATCTCTTCCCTGCAGCGCCAATCGCGTTATTGGATATCAGACGAACGCTTTTCTGCAGGATGATTTTCTTCACGAACGCGCTTTCCGCGCTCTTTGAGATACGTAATGTTGCCGCGATCCATTGCGTCCAATCACTTAATTACGCAGCGATTGCAACGGATAAATTTTAATTACCGATCGCCAATTGTTCATGTCGCCAACGCAACCGTGTTCTTATTGTCCCGACCGGCACAAACGTTCTCTGTTTTCAATTTCCGAGGATGCACGTAATGCACAGGATGTCTTTTGTTACAGTCATATATATCGTCCTTGTTTTCCATGATGCGGTATATCCAAATGAAAGGTTAACTATTTCAAAAGAACACATTGAATTACACTTTAAATTTTGTGACCTTGTGTAAAAAATGTCTTTTTTTCTATTTCAATGGAAGCCTTTATACACGTTACTGCACTTATTTTATTGCTAGCACCCGAAATTAATTGCAATAAAAATGACGTGATACAGAATTTTTTAAATATCTTTTAAAGAACAAGTCCTTGGCTGACGTCTTTTCAAAGAAACTGTTGACATTTATTTATGGCAGCTCTTTTCCCTGTTTTTCAGAAAAATGGAAAATCATAAAAGCAATATTTTTGCAAAAGATATTAGGATAGAGACCTGTCTGAGATTCAACTGAATAAAGGCTCAATAGTAAACAGATCGGCAATCGATTAATAGCTTAAAAATGTATTTTTGCCTTTGTACGAATGAGAAAATCGATAAAAATAGATTGATGATGACAATCGTAAACACTAGAAAATCTCTCTCGCTGTCTCTCGGACAGTACATTATAAAGTAAATTATGCAATTAACAATTTTTCACGGCAGCGAATTGTGAAAGAACAGATATAACGGCGATATTTTAGCGATTCCTTCACGGAGGAATCCTAAATATTTTAGCGATTCCTTCACGGAGGAATCCTTCACGGAGGAATCTTTTTACGTAGAAAAAAATACAGTTGTACCAGCAATGGAAAGGATTTGTGTGAAAAGCGTTGACAATCGATTAACGGCGACTTATTTATTATGAATCTGTACCACGAGCACGCCGCTGTTTTGATGGGATTAAACACGGCAGAAAAGGGCGGTTCATTTGAGATTAGTTAACGCAAACTGTCGGTGCAACGTGATCTCAGTTAGCTGAGACGGGTTTACAAAAGCAGCGGCTGGGAGCCGGTCGCTACCGAAGCTCCGTGCTCGCGTGACTGTGCAAACAAGTGGCACGTCGAGAATGTTTGTTAATGATAATGACCATTAGAACGTCGGTCCGGCCGCGCGCAGGATCCCCTCGCGATGATTCTTCCACTTAGCGCCCGGCGCGCTCGCCGAGAGAGCTCCCGTCTTATGTTTGCCCGATGATAACAAAGGACTTCTCGATCTCTGTCTCCGACGCCCGGAACGAGAGAAAGAGAGAGAGAGAGAGAAAGAGAGAGCCGGGAATTGTAGCAATTGATCAGTATGTTCCTTTTGGACAAATATTTTCATTAACTCCGCCGCCGTCCGTCTGTTTATTTCAACCTCACGACTGTCATCTGATTCTTTCCTGCGAGAGGACTTGTCCGTTTTAGCGATTGACATTTTCTACTGCAATTCTCGCGGTCCTAAGGAAAAGCCCTTACACGATGAACATTATACGGTAGAATATATGATATTATTGATCAAAGATGATACACAGCTGAAACCGAATTGAACATTGAGATGTAAAATTGCGATCGTAAAACAATCATATAAATCAAATTGAGTTTTAAATTTATCATTCTCAAAGTGAGAATAATAGATTTATATTATTTAACATTATAGAACCAAACCAGTCAAAATAACTGGTTTTAAAACTTCATTTAAAGTATATTCAAATTTTGACTCTCTATTTCAGAAATTTTATTTTTCAGAAATGACTTTTATTACAATATCTGAAGAATTAAATTATCAATTTGTCTTCCCCTCTCTCTCTTCTCCATTTTTCAAAGTTATATATGTACTATACTTACATGTACCGGTTATTTTAACTTAATTGTCGATAGTTCTAGTGTTAATCGATTTAAATTAAGAATTTTTAAAAATAAAGACTATTTATTGATCTGTAATATGGAAAATGTCGAATCTTTGTTGAGAAAGAGAGAGAAAGATTTCTAACTATTTTGAACCTGGAAGTATAAAAAATTTCATCGCGTCTTTACGCAAAAATGTTATTGTCTCGTTATCTCTAATTTTGTAATTATTTAAATTTATGAAACTAATTAAATCTGCGTGATATATGGCTGATAGTAATCTAATAAAAAAAATTTTGAAAACATTTTCGGTAAAACTCTTGAATACTTATGTTCTCAAAGCTTGAAACTTTCATAACTTTGCGACGAATTGTTTCGTTGGGTCGGAATCCTCAACCTCCGCTCACGGAATTCGTTGTGGATACACGAGATCCCACGAGGTCCTCCAGTCGCCATTAGTACGTGACGAATTTTACACGTTGGTGAGAATTACATTAGAGCGGATGACTCCACGAAGGCTCATCCCCCGCTCATCAAAGGGACACTTTCTGGGCACGTTTACAAGCGTATGAAATTAATTTCGTTTTACGTATAGATCGTGGCCGAGAGAGAGAGAGAGAAAGAGAGAGAGAGAGAGAGAACGCTTGTTTTCGTTTACTTTTGTTTACATTTTCCTCACACAACACAACCGCATGATTTCTAATACGCGATATAATCCGAACGATTATTCGTGTTAACGTACGTGTCATCGGCTAACTATCGGTGTTAAATAGAAAATTATGCACCTGCCGTTGTCCAAACCAGTCCTAGAGATTAACCGCTCTTGTGCAACGCACAAAGCGTATACACAACGCTGTTTACAAGCTGGCTTTACACATCATTCACGTTTCCAGAGAATTTCTGTAGAGTTGAGAAATACATAATTGAAGGAACGGTACAACATCGACAAAAATAAAGTGTACGTCTCTTTACACGATTCCTAATATAATATTTGAAGTAAGATGTTTCTGACATTACTTGCCGTGACTTTTATGCCAAGTTAGAACGCATTTTTGCTGCTTATAAAAAAACTTGATTATCTAGATGTTTTTAAAATATTCACTCAAATGACAATTTGAAAAAAAGAAGGTATGCAGGCATGCTCTTTTATTACTAATTAATTATTACCTTCGATTCAAATTGCTCTTAACTACGTGGTGCTAATAAATTATATAGCTTTTTCTGCTTCTGAGAGAGAGAGAAAATACCTCCGACTTCCAAGAAGTTGCCGTTTCCTAATCAAGTTAGGGCAATAGGACTTCCTATCGGAGAGACGAAGGTGTTAATGCGATCAAGTCTCGCAAACAAACGTGTCATTAAATCCTCGCGGTGGTTTTCGCGGAGGCCTCTCGAGGACGAGGCTCCAAAGATGATGACGGCGACAACGACGACGACCACGCGGCGTTCACCGTGTCCGCAGATGTGCACGCGTGTTCGCGTGTGTGCGCGACGGGGCAACCTTGCCCCGTCCGTGCATAAACAAAATGGCCCATAAAACCTCGAGGCGCTAATCCGCGCAGAATGCCGCCGCGAGGATATTGTCAAACCCTCCTGCGGACCCGTTCACTCCGCAGGAGGACCAGCTGATTCATGCGGCCATATTTCACGTCTTTATGCATTCGCGAATATTTCAGGGTCCCGTCGTGCCGGAGAAGGCCGGGAAGGGAGGCTTCGACTTGGTATCAGCCGCGTAAAATTTCATATTAAGAGTCTATCGACTCGCTCGACGGTTGTTTAACGAATTTCGGAGAACAGGCTTATAATGGTCGATTATTCGATTTTATTATTATTACACATAATTAAATCCGGTATCTAAATTTAAAAAAAAATGATATCTAATTAAGTTAAAATGACTAAGCTTTCGCTGTTTAAGCGCAGCAACGCATAATTGGTAATAAATTTTTATTTCAGCATAATTATATTCATATCGTTACTTGTGTATCATTCATCGTGTCTTACAATTTATCAGAAAAATATTCAATTCTAAATTTGTATAAATAAAAGAAATCTGTCAATGATATACATATATCTATATTTATAATTCATAATAATATAATAATATAAGAATATAACATGTACGTACATATTAAAATTTCTGAAATAATTGGAGTTACACAATAAAAAACATTTTGTACTTGTGTTATAAATGATCCTTGTTAAAATTTTTGTGTTGAATTTTTAACACATCCAAGAATTAATTTGACATAATGTGATTATGTTATTTGGATATTTTGTGTTAAATTAATATTTAATATTTCTTAGTGTAAAAATAATATAATTTATGAGTAAGTGAACAAATAACATAAAAATAATGTAATTTAAAAATATAAATTCTAAAATAAATGAATCAAAGATGAATATTCGTAGTGATTTAACATATTATAAATGTTGATTTTACTGAAGAAATATGTTTCCACAAATTGTGTCAAAATGTTACATTTTTTGCATTAATTTTTACATAATGTATGTGTTACTTTCTAACGTATTCATCTAATGTCAAATTAACATAATAATTTGAGTGAACCGTTTGGGACACGTAAAATGTGTTAAGTTTAACACAAATTTTCTAACAGTATACATTAAAGTTGAAGACATTGAGACATAGATTGTCGATCAAAATTAAATAAAATTAGTAAAACTTTGCGTCGTTTGCACATTTAATCGAGCATAAAAATATAACATTTCCTAGTTTTGTCCATATCAAAGCTACCCCTCGATGCAACTATGCAACAGCCGATAGTTGTAAAAAATTCATAGGTAACCGGCTCAGTGCACATTCCGGTATCCCGTCAGGAGACAATAATCGCTACCGTATCCTGGACCCCGTCCTGAACTTCCACTCGATTGAATCGCGCTGTCTTATCCAGTTGCCAATGGTCAGGAGCCAGGCAAGTGAGAGGAGGGGTGCATCGCTATCGTGCATCGACAAAAGGACATGTGTCGCACGATGCGAGCACGGCCATTGTGCCCCGATTCGGAACGATTAGGAGCCACTAAATAGTCTGGACTGATCCACTCAGCCCGAGACGAGTTCGTTTTACCTCGGGACACCTCTCTCAATCCCACAAAGCGAATGCATCGGATAAATAAACGCGGGAATCGAGGGGAAGGGAAGAAAGGGGGCAGAGACCGGGAGGGAACTGATGTAAAGGACGAAGATTGGATGTGGAGGAAGATGATGCGTCGAGAAAGATGAAAATCTTCTCGATGTTAAATATATCGGAATGTCAAAGTGTCGGAGATGCGCGCGATATTTTTTTTCTCCGTTCTTTGATTTGTGACTTTAACTATTGCTATTCGGTATTTCTGTACTGCGGTGATACTACGCAAATTAACGAAAGACACGAGATTTTTTCTTCCGCATTTCCACGAGTCGCTCGAAATGAACGTCTTCATTTGGCTTGTCTAATCTGTTGCACTGACGATTAACTTTCTAATTTATTATCTGTCTCCTTCGTCTATTTCTTTTTATTCTCAGATTTTCTCTTTTTTCTCTTTCCTTCTCCCGATTATTTACGTTTAGCTTGCTTTTTTTATTTTGTTACAAAGGAAATTAAACGATTAAGGGTCGGCGAGGGATGCACAAGCGGAGCCGGTTTCTCCGAAAGAATCCGAAAGATCATAGCCGGCCGCCGATTCCAGCATCATGGAGCCGGTGGCGCGGCCTCCCCCCCAGCCTCCGCTAATATCCACACCAGCAACAATCACGGATTAATGGCATTGTCCGCGCGTATCTACTCGAAATGTACGGGCGCGCGGAGCGTCTATGGGTGTATATATACGCACATAGAGACTGGTGATGCATCGACAATGGGGAATGGGCTCTGTTCGGCGACCCAACGAGGTATTACCGGGCGAACAAGCATGCAGTTTGTCCCCCATTGTCGCCGCTCGATACAGTGGGAATAACGCACCCACCCGCTGTATTTGCAGTATTCGGTTCGCCGTGTCCGCCCGCTGTTTGCCGTCGCGAGTCTTCTTACCCCCGCGTTATATCCGATTTCAAGTCGACCATTGTCATAGCGTTGTCGCGCCGTGCCTGACGCAATCGTCCCCGCTCGCGTGGGAGAAAGAGGGCCCGAAGTGTTTCCGCATTCGTGTGTCTGCCAGCGTCATTAATGCACGATTATTAATATACAACTTTGTTATTCGGAACCACGAATCGCAGTGACGAAACGGGACGTCTTTAAAGAGAGCCCTTCTGTTATCCTAACAAGATTAGAATCCGATAGTTTACAGACGCGGAGATGCTTATTTGTTCGAAGAAAGATCGATATTTCGCGATATTTCATCAAGGTGTAGGATAGAGCGCGGACAAACGAAAAAAGAAGCGCAGGGACAAAATGGGAGGGGGAAGAGAAGCGCCCAGTGCAGCGGCCGGGGCACACAGCGCCGTTAGGTGTACACAATCCACGGACAATGGGCGCCGGAGCACGGAACAATGCGGTATACAAGCGACGTCACAATGCGGGGATCAGCGAAACAACGAACGGTCTCACTGCGGATTACAGGCAGATGCGCGGCCTCGACGCGCCGCAGCAGTCGAGCCGCTTCTCTCCTCCGGCCAGCCGTCCGAAGCTGAATCAGCGCGGATCTCCAATCATTTCGTTAGTTTGAGAATAAATTAATCGCGATCAATGGCGAATCCGCAAAATATGTCGATATTAATTCGAAAGCAAAGGGAAGGATGAAAGAAGAAGGAAAAATAAAGTTTGCATCGATTATCCTTGTCTATCGACGGAATCGTCGAATATTTCCTGTCGCCGATACGTTTAACACTTGCAATCTCTCCTTCACGACGCTAAATGAGACACTTTGTCGACACGAGGACAATCCTCAAGATAGTTCGACAATGCTACCCCTCTAGACAACCTTACCCCGTCCTAGCCCTCTTCTGCCTGCTGCTCCGTGGTCACATAACGCGCACACCCACCGTGCGGCGAGTCGCCACCCTCTCGGGCCCGAGGCAATTTTGTTCGCAATTTTGTTCTACGCCGTCTTCGGGTGGCCAACAATCGCCAATAAGCCGCTCAACTGAGATCCAATTTAAACCGTTAATTACTACAGAGCTCGGTTCATTGCCTCCCACCCCTCCCTCCTCCTTCCTCTTCTTCCTCTATCGTCATATCACTTCCTCCAGCCACCCTACCGCAACCGCAGCTACCTTCCTCTCACCCCCTTCACCTCACCCGGCTCGTCCCTATCTCGGCTACCATTCCACCGCGAGCACACGGAATGGCAGTGTATTTTTCCAATTTAAAATCCTATCTCTTAATTTCCTACGTGTCACCACCGCGTCTGGGGATTTTTACGGAAGCGATCGTATCGTCGAGCGGTTCTCACTGTTCCTATGCGAGAGCACCGCGCGATACCGATTCTATCTGGTTTATTTTTTCTCTCTCTTTCTCTCTCCCCCCCTCCTCTACTCGCCTTCTACCTCACCCCCTTCGGCACTCGCTTTTTTCAATCGCGCTCAACGCGACGCGCGAGGGAAATTGCGCGGAACGAACGGCCCTTCCATCTTGACATTCTCGTGATCGTCCTCGTCTGCCGTGACAGTGGGTCGAATCCGCGCCATTACGTTAACATCGAGCTCATCACATTCATTTGAAGGTTTGGCTATGAAAGTGGCATTCGCAAATGTCATTCAAGAGTTTGCTCGACAAGAATAAAAAAATTCTCAGATTTTGGAACTTAGAAATCAAAACGATCGATCTTTCGAAATTTTTGCGAAATTTTTTTAAATCTTCTTGATTTACAAATTTTGTTGCGTCCTTGCGAAAAGGCAAAAATACAATTTTCAAAAATACAAAGCTTCGCAAAAAGGTGTTATGCTCTTTTTTTCTTATTTATTTATCCTTTTTGCAACATGCATCATATATTTATTTTTTAAATAAATTCTATTGTCCTATTCCCGTTGAGACGTTTGGTTGGCGTGTCGCGTGACTCTGGATCTTAATTGGTTGCAACTCGAAGGTCCAGCCCGATGTCCGAATGTTTGCTTTGCGAAGAGAGCTGTACAGCTTCCCAGAAGAGAAACGCAGCAACAAAGTCGCCTTCTACCAAGACAGACAACAGTTTTCTAATCACCGGTTTATTGGAAACAGTTCCCGATAGCCTTCTATGTTCAACTTGCCCTTCTATACTCGGCTATCCACCCATCCCTCGTCCTGCCTTCGATTCTTCACATTCTCCCTCGTTCGCCTCGAGAGTCGACTCAACTCTGTCCACGAAAGCCGACCATGGAATTCGCGGCAGCAGAGGTTCCGGCGAATGCCGTGCCCGGAAGAGAGGACAGAATGGGACGGGCGGGGTCGGCAAGTCGTTTACAATTAAGCCCAATCCTATACAAGTTGTTTTTCCTTTAATTCGTCTCGCTCGCCCTCACATGACAATTCCAATTTAACCCGGGCAACCTGTCTTCCCGCTTTCGATCACGCTCTTTTGGCCCCGCTGCTTCCTCGCCGTCCCTTCCATTTTTCCTCGTGCACCATACGAACAACAACAACGCTGGAAAGGGTCGGATAGACTTTTCGTCGTTTTAATCAGACATGACCGCCGTCCTCCACTGAGGAGCAGAGGGCTGGCGAGGGAGAGGAGGTTGGTGCCTGCCGGGTTCTCTCGGTTTCAGCCAATTCGTCGGCTCTCTCGAATTCAATGCATGTTTTAATGAAACACTGCTGGCCCGCTGCCCATTGTCAGCGCCATTGTTGCATAGATGACTGGTCGATCGAAGGCCCCCCGGGCTTTTGTACGAAAACCCAACCCTGCTTTCCCGCTACCCCCGACTCTCTCACGTAACCTGTCTCGTCGCGAACCGACGCTCGTGCAAGTTGGGCTGTTTTGGAGAAAAACAACGTGCAAGAACGCAACTGCGACATCCCTTCAGCGACAATCAGACTTAACATATCTTCGATTATTGGACCGAAACAATTACAGCTCGTTCAATGAGGAATTAAAGCTAGGTTAGTAACACTTCTTTCACTGATCGCTATTTTAGTCGAAATAAAGAATTTATTATTATATTTGATATTTTCTTAACTTCTCAGGATGTTCAGAAGTTAGAATCTTTGGATTTTTTAATCTTGAATCAAAATGGAAAACGTAGTTTTGATTTTAGAAAGTTTAAACTTTCAAGATGTTTAAATTATAAAATTTCGCAACAATTATAGAATTTCTAAATTCCAAACATCGATTTTATATTACTAATAACTAATAACTAATCTTTTTTTTATATAAAATAGAAATTACAAACTCTTGTAACTCTTGTAATTAAAATTGATTTTTCTTGATCCAAAAATTACATTTTATTCTCTAAACACTCCAAAATTAGAAATTATAACGGCGTAATAACAGAAATCGAATTTTGGATTCAATTTTCAAATATCAATTAAATTCTAAAATAATTTCAATTCGATTCTCGATTCTCAAATATTCTCACATAAATTTCACCTTCTGGCGCACACGCGCGATAGCATTATAACGTTATTACAATTAATCTCCAATTGTTGAACGGCGAGAGAACTGCGTTAATGCCGTGACGAACGGAGAAATAATCTGCTTCCGTGCGACGTGCGGTCTCGATTAATTTAATTAACATCCCCCGCTGACAATGATGGAGACGACAGTGTGCTCTCGTTTGGGCCGCTAAACGCGACTATTTATTTAATTACACTGCTTTGTCGCGCCATATCTCGGCCGTCGTCAGGCTGTCTCGCCTTTTTCCGACGCGCCGCGAACTCGGCTCGGAATACCGAGCGCGGATTGGCGGCGATAAGATACGCGCCTTTTCAACCACCAGCAAAACCATTGACGCGCGGCGCACCGACTTTTTTCCGTTTATAAACGCTATGAACAGGGAAGAGAGGAGGAGAGGAAAGGTAGGTAGTAGGTGGCCGCCATTGTTGGGGTATCATCGGCCACCCCCCTGCGGGAAACGAGAGTATGGTGGAGGAAGCTCGTTTGTTTCATCAGCGTTGACGTAGCTCGCCTTCCCTTCCGTGGCGGGATTTATATTCATCGCACAGTTGCCAAGCGCACACCCAGTATACAGCACAATAAAAATTCCGACGCAAACTCGTCAACAGTGAATGACGAGAAGCGACGGTCGGTTGGAGGAGGTTTTATCAGCCAGTGGGGAGTGGCAACGTGATATAAACAAATTTATCCTTGCTACTTGGACCCATCGAACTTAAAATTTCAACTTCGGAAAATTTCAACTATTCTCACAATATTTTGGACGCTGATGGATTCATTGACGAAACCCACAATCGTTTCAATGTCATGACGAAAAATGATGATCTATTGATTGATAATGATTGAGATAATGATTAATTATTATTAGATAATCATTGAAAAAAATCTGTCAACAGAGGCTATATTTTTATATGCTGTTCAAAATTGCATTACATCTGTACCAGCACCATATAATAATATATTTAAATTCAGAATTAATAATTTGTTTCTTAAGAATTATAAGAAACGTTATTTCATTACGCATGAATTTGTTCGTCATAATTTGAAAAATAGCAAAACCATTTATAATGCCACAATAACGACTAGCATCATTTTTCGGCAATATATCGTACATCTTTGTGATCTTAATAATTTTTTTATGGATTTTGTTATGGTTATTAAATTCTTCTTTAAATGATTCTAAGAGATGTAAAGCTGTAAAAAATAATAATAAATTATGTTCTGAAAGAATTATTATTATTATTATTATTATTATTATTAGAATTATTATTATTATATATAAAAAATGAAAAAATTATTATTATTATTAACTATAGTATAATAGTGTATATCGCGTATTTCGATTTTTTACTATCACATTTCTCTAAAGTGAAAGTATTGTCAACACTTCCATTTTTAATATTCTTTCTACTCATTAAATACTAAATTATGATTTTAGTGAATTTTACACATTTCATTATTTTTGAATCACGCGCCAATTATAATTCGATTTTAATGTGCAGTTTTTGCTAAAGGTGATAATGTAATTTTGCATTATTGGTTTACAATTTTAAAATTGCTAATGATCATCTTATAAATCTGCAAGAAACTAATTATCACTTTATTAATAATTTGTTATAAACTTTTTATAAAATTCTTTGTTATAAACTTTTTATAAAATTCTAAGATACTTATTGGTATTAGTAATATTAAAATTGTGTATCAATTTAATAATTTTAAATCTATTAGTAATTTATTATAAATCTCTTGTAAACTTATAAAATCGTTTGACAAAAATGTCTAAAATTCACTTATTCTTAAATACCGATTACTATTTACTTATTGAAATGTGTACATTTATTATTTTTTGTAATGTTGAGACCATCAGAATAAAAATTCTGTATCAATTAATAGGGGAAAGTCATCGATATTTTTGTCATTTTATTTTTATTTTACATTTCTTAAATAAAAGTTAAAGAGACAAAATTTTATAAATATAAATACAAACTAGAAAGCGTTTTCTATCAAATGATATAATAGTTTTTTATAATAAGTGTTTCAAGTTTTGCAATAATTAATTTTTTTCGTAAGACAAGCAAAAATGAGCGTCTAATAAAATGTATCTCAAAACTGACAGTGTGCAATAATATCACATATTCCTATTGTTTTCTTTTAGAGGAGTCATCTGTATAAAATACAAGTTTAATGTATATAAGGATTTCTAAAATTCTTTCACTTTGATGCAAAATGTTTTTTGTTGATTTAAACGCATACTTTATGTTGTCTTGTAAGACGCAAATATGTACCGAAATAATATAATCCGTCTTAATACAAATTATAAATTTTTATTTTTTTAAACATCCTACACAGAACATAATATCTGTTAGATATTCGATATGCTTACGTTCATAATGGAATATCCATGAATATCTAATATTCACTAGACATATGTTCTATATATCCAAGTGTCCAATATGTAAATATCTCACAAATATATAAGATATCTAAGTCAATGTTCATTAGACAGCTAGCGCATATTTACACAAATATGACACATACTTCTAACGATATCACAGTCCTAGAATTAATTTTTATACAGAATTAAATAATTGTCTGTATCTCAAAATACATGCTATTTATTCTTATCATGGAGAGAATCCTCATTCTGGTGAGTGATCTTCAAAAAATCATTTTACTCGTTAGAATGGATAAAAAGTCTCATAAAATGCTGCGCCTTTTATTCTATTTTGTATGATATCTTATTTACGAGAAATTTTAGAAATAGAATTCTGTCGCGTCCATTTAATGGCGACTGCTCACAGCTCTATGGATACATCCATTTATATTTATTGGATATCTTCGCTGGTTATTTGATATAAATATTTGTATCCATTAGATCTCTATTAGTTGTCTTAACAGGCCTAAGTAGATATCCATTAGATATCTATTATATAATTTGTTCTATATGAGATGTAAACAGATTATTATCAGTATTAATAAACTGCAATGTTTAATTTCCGAAAAATAAAAGGATGTTGCTTTAGAAGATCATATCGACAATTTTCCTCTAATATTTATTCATAATATAAATATTTATGGAACTACAGAAAATTAATATTAAGTTAGATTAGAACGAGCTTTGATAAAAAATATCGATTGATAGTACAACATTTCAATATAGTTGTACTTTAATTTGAGAATGTTTGTATCATTTGAAAATTTTTACATTTTCATTACACAAATATCCAGATAATATATATCGCCAGATTAAACTTCGAATAACAGATTAAAATTTGATACATAAAGCTAAATATAACATTGTTAATTCTTAATGGACGATCATGAATCGTTTTTGTCCGAGCCAAAATTTTTGAAATTTCTAGAAGGCCTGAGCACGTAGCAACCTCTATTGGGTACGTAAAAAAATTTGTGGTAGAGTTAACCTATAAGCAGAGACGATGTGCTGCGTCAGTACTATTCCGAATGCTGAAGGATCAAAATCTGTTGCGGATGTTTTCGACCCATCGGATTTTGTAAGTAAAAAATGAAATTTTTTCAAAACGCGTTTTTTGTTAAATTTTTGAATTTTAAGTGATTTTAAACGTATTTGTATATTTTCAAGGCTCAGAATAAAAAAATATGGCTACCAGAAGGTTAGAAAATTTTTTGTACACGCTGCGTCCTCGTGTCACTCTATATTTTAAAGGTGCATTATTTTCAATTCAAAGGTGTATTAATCAATTTTTTATGAAAATTAAAAAACTTAGAAAAAAGTATTTTTTTTTTATTTTATGTATCTTTTTCTCCGTTTTATTACATTTAAAAATAGCTTATTTTCAAATTACAAAATAGATATTCTATTTTTATCTGACGCTATTATACTATTTTTTTTCTTAAAGTACATCTTTTTTCCTTTAAAAAACCATGGTTCTTTTTTTTAAGAATTTTTTATTTATTTTAGAATTTTTTGAAAATTTCTTGTTTTTTTATTTTTGTTATATTTGTTAAAAAATAATAATAATAAATAAATTTATTTTTTATTAAATTTAACGATGGTTTCTTAAAATAGAATGTTTAAAGTGTATACACAAATTTTTTCAGATTTTTTTAGACATATTTAACATTTTTAAAAGGCCCAAAACGAAAACGACCCATGATCGGACAATTAAGTTCCCGAAAAACACGTTGTACATTGAGAGTCATACATTACATTAAAATTAAATATTTTCCAGAAAACTTGTATTAAGAACCTGTTTTTATTTCTTGAGAAAAGAACGCTTCTGAAGAACACTGAGAAATCAAAACTGATTTTGTTTGACCTTATCTGATCTTCTTTGACATTAGGAAATCATAACTGACTTTCTTTAACATTGGGAAATCATGGCTGACCTTCTTTGACCATTAATCTATCGCGGCGACGGTTTCTGGTAACATTATATTGTGAATACAGGCACATAAATATCGCTAAACCTACAGCTTCTCAGGAAGCTGTGAATCGCGACTAGTTTCTTAAGAAGAAGAACGAAAAAGAGAAGGACGAAGAGATGGGTGATCATGAGGAAAAGCGCACCTGGCAGATTCCATTGGAACAGCTATTATATTTGGCGACAATGGATGAAAAACATGCCTTCTCTCAAACTCGCACACTCTTCCTTTCTTTATTGCGAAGATAATGTTCCTTTATATGTTCCGCAGGACTCGTTTCAGCATTGTCGTTAGAGGCTTGAGACTGCATCTATCCTTGCGGTCTTTTCTCTCTGTGTTTAAATTGCCGCATAGCACGGATAGAGATACATTCTAGTGCAAAAGAATATCCGCGGTCAAAGACGACGACTTGCTGGACTCGTTTCATTGTCACGATTTGAACGCGATAAATACCCGTTATTATATAGCATCAGAATTCTTTATATCATGTGTTAGTTCTCATGAAACGCGTTAATAGATACGCCCATTACGAATCATGGTGGTACAATAAAATTAGATAAATCATCTCTTTCCTAAATCGGAATGTCAACTTTATATTGCGTATCTACAATCTAAGACACTTGTTTAAATCCAGTGATGCTTTCTCCAGGAAATTACTTAACAGTAAGAGAGATAAGTACTTTTTTTTACTATTCTTTAAAAAGTTATTTGGGACACAAACTATTTTGGAAATTATTGCGAAAAGATTAAACTTTATCGGTTAAAGTCACCTTACCGGTTTTTACATATAATTAAAGTCGATATAGTCTTGAGTCATACACACTTCAAATCACGTGGGAGACTCTTCTAGTTTCAGAGATATGATACTTAAAAACTCTTGTGGAACCGTATAATTTTAAACCTCGCTTCGCACTGTAGGGAGATGATACTAAGTCTCGCTTCGCATCGAAAACCCATGTGAAACAATATAATTATAATCCTCATCCCATACAGGGATAAGATGGAGTGAGATAGATCTTGCTTCGCGAGAAAGTAAAAAGCGAGAAAAGTTGTAAACCCATGTGCAACTTTGTTTCGCATGGGAAGTTGTAAACCCATATGAAATCTCGCTTCAATACGAAAGTAAAGTTCCACATGGATTACAACTTTCCAATTGAAGCGAGGTCCACTCCTGCTTACGGGACGAAACTAAATTTATAATTGTATCGTTCAACATGACTTTTCACGCGAAGCGAGGTCCACTCCGTATCCTGCTACAGCGCAAAGTGAGATTATGAACAGTTCCACATGAGTTTTTAACTTTCCATTCGAAACGAGATTATTATACTGAATACAAAAGATGTAGCGTACCCATAAATAAAAAAATGTTAATAAAGAAATATGAATAATACACAGTATGAAAAGCTGAATATCAATATGAATCAAATTTCGATACCTTAAAGTATTATATCTCAGAAACTGAAAGAATCCGCTACGCGATTTAAAGTGTGTGACTTATATCGACTTTAATTATATTGTAGGGATCGCGTGTCCATTACCGTGTCGTCACCATCTCGTCTTCGGAGTTTCGGCTGTTAGAACCTCTCTCTGGTGAACGATTCCCCGGTCAGGGGAGTGTTTTGGTCCATGAAGGTTGAGAGAGAAGAATATTGTGGCGCGATGAGACGGAATCGAACCTGGATCCTCCGGAATATAGGAGGCTGTCGCACTAACCACTACGGCCACCTTGTATTTTTATTGTTTGTGCGAGACATAGCAAATTCATCAATGGCGGAAATGTGGAGACGGTAATCTCACAATATGTAAAAATCAAAGTTCGGTGAGATTGAATCTTTTCGCAATAATTATGGGAAAATTGTCAAAAGATGCCGAAATCGCACAGGCTCTTAAATCACACCACTTCACCTAAAAGTTTATTTACTGTACTTGTACATTCTCTGGGATTATTTATTATTTTAATCTGAGATTTTTATTACATAGTACTGCCATAACGCTACATTACACTTGAGACATACAAATATGATTGAATTTTTAGGTGAGATGATGCGATTTCGGCAACTTTATCCTATCCCAATTTTATGCACTATTTCTAGAAGTTTCAATAAGTGTTGCATTGTCTTTTAATAAAAAAAAAAGAATTATATATCTTTTTGCAATACTTAAACAAAGACACTTTAATATTCCTTAATTATTCAGCAAAAAACATGGTTACATCCATGGCACTCGGGTAGGATAAGTTATCATTGCATTACTTTTGAAACAACAGAAAACTTTTGGATTTGTATTCAGAGTACGAAAGTATTTCTATTTATCTTTCAATGCTATGAAAACAATGGCTCTATTTATATATCTTCAATGCAGCAATGGAAAAACTTACATAATTTTTCGTTACAAAAATATATATATATATGTGTGTGTGTGTGTGTGTGTGTGTGTGTGTGTGTGTGTGTGTGTGTGTGTGTGTGTGTGTGTGTGTGTGTGTGTGTGTGTG
>JANQDE010000006.1:4282589-4351103 GCA_037157785.1 Cephalotes varians | reverse complement strand
AAAAAAAAACAATTAAGTAAATGAGCAAAATACTAATTAATTTAATTTCAAAATCAAAAACAAGGTATAAAAAATTAATTTAGTTTTATTTTTACTATTACATTACATTCTAAAATGAGATAAGACAGATTTAACGTATAAAAAAGAACGTATAATAAAAAATAAAAGTGTGTGTAAAAAAAAAATCATTTAATTTTTATTTTTTACTATTAAACTATATTCTATAAAATGAAGTAAGAAAAACTTCTCTCTCAGAGTTGAGAAGCCATATATTTTTACAGCATTTATGTACATATCACCATCTACTTCAAAGTATACTCAGCGTGCAGAAGAGTACAGAGTGCTTCTACACGCATGAAATGTAACGAAAGATGCAAGGATGATTCCCTCTTTCCTTCTTCACGCGTTTACAGAAAGAGCAAACAATCTCCCGCCCTTTCTTCTTATTTCATCCGTCAGTTTTGACGCAATTTTCTTTAAAATAAAAAGACTTTTTATTAAATCAACTCTTCGGAGCATTAAAGCCTCCTCGAAACGCAGGAAAGTTGTAATATAAACAACAAGGCAACAAGGTAAATGTAGAAATAACGTGAAAAATTGTGTAACTTTTTAAAGTATTCGCGGCGATAATAGAAATTAAATATCACAAATATTCATAATATAATATAATTTACAAAATGGTAATTATAAAATTTCAAGATTCCAAGACCTCGCAATCTTCGAGTATATGGAGTTCGTGATTGTTCAACTTCGTAACGCCTCCATCTTTTCAATATGAACATAAAATTACCTTATTTATTATCATTAAATTGTTATATAATTAAATTACTGATTATTAATTTCAAAATTAATTTTTGCATATCCTGATGATTACTGTAGCTGATAATAACAATAACGGCGGAACTTCCTCACTGTCACTGTGCAACAGTGTAATTGCGATCCGCGATGTAGGATGTGCATGAATTTCTGAAGACGATGCTACTTGCCGGACTCCTGGAGCCAGGTTTATGAATAACGAGCCGAGTACCGGTGCATCATAAACAAGAGATGGAAATGCGCGACATTGTCCGTTGCTGTGGCGCACGCAACTATTTACTAAATTATACGAAGAACAGACCGCGCGTGAATTCAGCGAGGCAAGTGTTGTATCGCGGCGCAGCGTCGCATTGACACGCCTTGTTAAATCCGTTACAGCTCGATAGTCAGGAAAAAAGCGATTTCAGAGTCTTTTTGCGCGGTGGAGTCTCTTTAGAATCGCGCGAGCCGCTCTTTATATTGAATTACGATGAAAACGAATTAAGAAAAGCACGATACACGAAGTATCTTGAATAATCGATCGCTTTACAAATTGCATTCCCTATGATGTCAAGCAACAAAGACGAAGGGTTTTCAAGCTTTACGAAAAAGAGCAAAGTTTTTTCAAAATCTTTCGATATCACAAAAATTCCCGCGGCTTGAAATTTCTCTTGTTATTATTAATAAATACACGTATTCAATCTGTTCTATTTTTATGTCTTATTTTTAGCGAAAATTAAGCAGTCAAGTTATGCAGTTGTTTATTAACACATAAAAGAAAGATCTCGATATCTTTATTATATTAATAATATCGAATAATATGGTAAAAACGAAATAAGCAAAAAAGATTAATTTATTAAATGCAAAATAATTTCTTGCAATATTCGATAGAGGAGATGGTAAAAGGGGGAAGTTGTTGAAATCGCACCTCTCTCTAAAAAATTTAACCATTGTACTTATACTTTTTGTAAGATTATTTTGTTATTATTAATTTTATTACTACATAATACTGCCATGATACTTCATTATACTTGAGACGTACAAATACAGAAATTGAATACAAATACAGAAATTTTTAGGAGAGAGGTGCGATTTAAGAGTCTATGCGATTTCGGCAACTTTATCCTATTGTAGATATAATGATCCCTCTTAATATCTTCGCTATTAAATGTCGAATTCTAATCATTATTTATGGAATCATTTGTTTAGTAGTCCGCCGTTACACAATAGCGCTAATATGACGCTAATAATACACTATAGCCGTTATTTATTATAATGCATTTTTACTTTCGAACATTTCGAAACGTTTTTTCGATAGCTATATTTTAGCATTTAATTGTACATTCTTTTTCATTCTTCTTAACTTGTATTATCATATAAATATATGTGTATACTTGAGTGTTTTGTTCATTATTTATTTTAATTGACTGTATACATTTCGAGTTATTCAAAGTTAAACAATAGTATATTTTGCTAATGTAGATCCCTAAGCATGCTAATGATATAATCTTTTTTTAAGGTTTTCAAAGAGTTATCCGACAAATTGATTGTAGCTCTGCTAATCACACACACACACACACACACACACACACACACACACACAAATATTGCAAAAAATATTGCAGAATGTATACAAGTGTACACACGCACGCACGCACGCATTTGTATCATTCTGCAATATTTTTTTCAATATTATTTTATTCAATATCATTTTTTAAAATATAATTATATATTTTATAATCATTTTATAATCAAATACTGTGTTTTTCAAACAAAATCAATTTTTTAAATCTATTTTTGTGGGAAGTCCATATTATCACCTCTCTCTTCAACTCATTATATAATGTCGCCACAATTTCATGTAGTGTTGTACATTTTTATAAATAACACGCGCATATTAAATAAATAGTAACTTTAAATCTAGAATCAATTGAACTACACTTTGAATCTAATCGTTAAGTTTTAAATATAAATATTGATTATTAACAAAGTTATTATACAAAATGTGACCTTCTTCTCTATATTCAACAAGAAGCCAGGAATCTGAAATATTCAAAATCTCCATCGCAAAAGCGTAAAAAATGTAAATCAAATCTATTTTCTTCTAAATTTATAATTAATGGAAAGAAAAAGCTGTTAGGCAATCGAGCTAGGCAAGAAAATTGGAAATTTTTCTCAAAAATTAAAAAAAATTCTATGCCAACGTAGAAAATCCTACTAATACATCAATAGTTGACAATCGAATACCTGCGACGTTATGATACATCAAACAAAATTCCCGACGTTACGGAGACAAAGCTCGTAATCCTGAGGAAAAGGGAGAGGAGAGAATCGAATGAACGATGGATGTTGAGTCGACCTGCAGTCTGGCGATAAAACGTACACCCGGCGCTTACGCGGATCCCAATCCTACAATAATAGAGCATGTGGAAAAATCGTTCATAATCGCGTGGGCCATTCAGGTACAATGGACATCGAAAGAAATGTATGTATGTTTGGGTCGCAACAATGCCGGGACAAAGAAGCGATTTAAGTGCCTACATGTTGCACGTGGCCGTGGCACAAATACCCGGATGTGCGGCCGATAGAGCTCGCCAGGCATCCTTCCGCGTCCTCCTTGTGGCAGACCTCCGTATGACCTCCTATGATTCTAGGTGGTCACTCCGGAGACGGACATCGCCAGGGTGCTATAAATGACGGGGGCGAATGTGTTGTGTGAATGAATAGAAAAATTTTCGACACTTATTTATGATACTTGTTCGAAGCGCTCGAGTTTTTTATGCAACATCAGAAAATTGTGGGTCGTAAAAATTTTCAGAATTTTATTGCGCGAGAAGAAAAAATAGAGGAAATAGAAATATTGCGTTTTTTAGAAAAATTCTATATTCTCTCTCAACATGCCGTCGTCGTAAATCAAAATTCAAATAGGCATTTTTTTCGCATTGAAATAAAAAACTGCAAATATTAGCGCCCTCTTGATTTTACAGGCTCTTTTCTTAGAAAGTGAAGACAATGCGCAAATCTCTGATACAGGTCCTACTCGGGATATATTGCTTTCTGCGGAATTGAAGTGCTCATAAAACAAATTCTTCCCCCTTCGAATCAGAGCAGTTCTTGCGGCTCTCTATGACGTACGCATACATCTCACACACACGCACATATACCGGCACGCGGTCTCACGCATTACATTCATACGTGACCCTCTTCGCGCGATATAATGTGTCCTTTCTCTTCACCTCCCATGAAACTAACACTGCGCATTAACATGACAATGGCTAGATTAAAAAGGAAGGGGTGTGGATGCAGGAAATGATTGCGAGAGGGAGAGGCGGGCGAACGACGTGTCTGACACATATAGGCGAAACAGAACGCTTTATGAGCGACCGAAGTTTTCAGCAGGGTACAATCCCCTTCTCCTTTCAGGTGAACCGATTGCACGCGTAATCCATCCGCACCGCGACTGTGTGAAGAGAGATCGATGATCTACCTGATCATCAAGATGCAGCACGATAACGTTCCGACGATCAACCGTCTCAAAAATTTTAAACTCGTCCAATGCAAAGCATTATTATGTAACAAAATATATATGAAGTTACATATTTATTTTTAAATTCACACTTTTACTGTAGTAAAATTTTAAAAGTACAATATTGCAGAAACATGGAGTACACAAAGCTTTAAAATGCAAAGCGTTAAAAACCCAAGCAATACAGTTAGGTTCAAAATACGTTTAATAAACGTAAAAAATCAATTTTAAAGGTTTAAGCTGAAAAAAATAAATGTTTAAATTTGATACGTTTTTTAACTATTTAATGAACATCATAAAAACGTTTTAATAAACGCTTGTAACGTCTATTTGACGTTTTCTAATAGTTTAAAATACTGTTTTTATATGACATTTTAATGATTTAATAAACGTATTTTTATACGTATAAAGACGCAACGGCTAAATGTTTTTTGAATGTTCATTAAACGTAACTCTGTTGCTTGAGAATCTGGAATTAAAATTATTATTAGTAGAGTTAAAGCAAATTAAGGCAATTTAAAAGAAAAAAAGGAAGAGAAAGGATTATATTACAAACTTTAGAACTAAAACTGTAAAATATAAAATTGCAAAAATCTAGATCTACAAAATTACAAAGCTATTTTAAAATTTTAATCACTTATTTCAAAGCGCATAAAATTTGGCGAAATTTCTTTTTGAAGAAAGTTCAATTTCTATGAACTATTCATATACTTTGATTACTTATTTTTGAATAGTGCTTTAAAATAATTGATCTCTTTATGTTCCACATTTCTAATGATTTAAAAATTAGAAGAATCTTTTTTTTTTAAATACTGTTGGAAAATTTGTGTTAAATTGAACACATTTCATATATCTCAAACGGTCCACTCAAATTTTTATGTTAATTTGACACAAGATAAATTTGTTAGAAAATAACACAAACATTATGTAAAAAATAATAGAAAAAATGTAACATTTTAACACAATTGAAAACAATTTGTGAAAATATATTTTTTCAGTAAAATTAATATTTATAATAAATTAAATTAACACGTACATTTATCTTTGATTCATTTATTTTAGAATTTATGTTTTTAAATTATATTATTTTTATGTTATTTGTTCATTTACTTATAAATTATGTTACTTTTACACTAAGAAATGTTAAATACCAGTTTAACACAAAATATTCAAATAACATAATCACATTATGTTAAATTAACACTCGGATATGTTAAAAATTCAACACAAAAGTTTTAACAACCGTTTTTAACTTAAATACAAAATGTTTTTATTGTGTACTGAAATCATCCAGCTTTCTAATAACATTTTACATTTTTGCTCGACGATAAATTCGAGAAAATCTAAAAATTCAGAAATCCAAAGCCCTAGTTTCGGAACGTCAAGCACAGACTTCCTAGAACCAAGGAGATCCGAGGTAGTCATTCAACTCTTCCTCCGAGGCTCGACCCATCCCGTCCTACTGCGGTGCGGTGCGCGTATGATTAAATAATCCGTGAAATCGGCCAATTAAACGACGCGATTGTCGAGGAGCTCTCGAGAGATCAGAGAAGCTTAGAAAAGCTCCACCGACGGTTCTCCTTTGATGCGAGGCGCAGCGACGCGTGCGAGGATCAGCGTCCTCGTATCGGTTGACGTTCCCGTTGCGGAAAAACCGCAAGTGGAAGCAGAACGATCGAGAGGATGGGGACGGGAGACCTAATTCAAGGAGACAGTGATCGCGGTGACATCCCGGAAAGCGATACGCAACCTGGCCGTAGGCGAGTTCGTGTGCCGCGCATCTGCGGATCATCCTACGGCGGATGGATATCACAGAGGGTTTTTGGGGTCGTGCGAAAAGAAAGAGAGAGGAGGGAGGCAAAAAAGCCGCTAGGAGCGATGAATGACATAATTGAATTTCACGCCGCGTTGATTCCAGTCTTCGCTCGGACCACGCGACCGAGAGCTCCTACGAAAATATCGTCTTCCGAAACTGAAATACTGAGGTACCTTGAGGTTTGAAATGTGCGGAATTTCGCACAGCTTTCGAATAGAGAATTTTTCGGAAGAAAGCAAGCGAGTGAAATACCGTGTCACATTCGTGACGAAGAAGCCGTTAATTTCGGCAAGCTCTTCCTCGTTCGACTGCACTCTAATCGGTATTGGCGGAAGGTTTGCAAACAGGCGTCACTCGCATCCGCGCCATTAACCATCCAGCCGGGTTACACTATACTTACACGATGTGTGCAAGGAACAAACGCGGCGGCTGAATAGTGTTTCGTATGTTCCGTCATTGACTGTAATAGCAGGGTGGAACCCTCAATAGACGCCGCGCGTATTCACGGGATTGAACGCGCGCCGTGAGCATTTAGCGCTTTCCCATTGTCCGTTTGTCCGGATGTCAGCATCACTCTCCGCCAATCGGAGAGTGATGCTGACATTCAATCGCCATTGAAAATCGTTAACTGTTGACTGTGGAGTCAACTCCCTGGCCATTCGCGCCGGGTCCTCTCCATGATATTCCTGCATTTTCGGAGTGAAATGGCCGGGAAGCATATCGCGCGCGAGTTTTTACGTAACACAGAATTCGGGAGTTAGAATTGAGCCCAGCTCTCGCATCGTTGGCTCTTTTATTCATACACTCCCGTGATCTACGGCACTTCGAGTCTCAACAGCTTCCAAAAATTCGGAATATTGGCTTTCCGGATTCTTTAAACGCCGCTAAAATTTTATTTCTAATTTCGTTAGAAAGTAAGGTTTTTCAAATTGTTAATTGTACTGGAATATATAGAATAGTTCTAAATAGAATTAAACTTGTATTACTTATAATTTATTAAACTTTGAGAGCGTTGCACCTAGTTGCATTTATCAAAAATATTCGTATTCTTTCAGCCTCTCGAATTCGAAGACATCGCAGTCTGATGGTTGGTCGAAACTCTTCATTTTCCCACGCAATTGTGTGACGTTTTTTCGTAACGGTACACCGTTATTCGTAATAGTGTCCATGAACAGTCAACTATTGTGCCTCGAATGCGTGATAGTTCCGCTTGGGAAGTAGGTGGGTCTGACCTTGGGTCCGTTGCTCGACCATGTGACAAATTTACATCGTACAATCTGCCGATCCTTACAAGATCCCAAAATCATGACATGCCTGTTAATTAGTCATAGTACGCGCGTACAAAGAAGAAAACTTTAAGTCGTGGAAAAGTTTCTTCTAATTATTTGAAGAAACAGATAATTGAATACATCACCTAAAAATGCATCGATTCGATATTACTCAATCGGAAATCACAAATCTTGATCTAAGCTGTCAAACGCGCTTAATTTTCGAAGTCAAGCTCTTTAAGATATCAAATCAAATTGCTTAACACAAACATCCCTTCTCTTTTCTCCCGCTCTAAATCTCGGTAGCTGCAACATCGCGTTTGTACTATCGCACGGGAGACATCTTTCCATATCGACGAAATCGAAGGGTCGCTTTGGCAATTGTCACCGTCAGGATCCGCGGTCCCGCCACAATAGACGGCAATCACAGCAGGCGCACGCAGAGTGTCAAGTCTCCTCTAATTGTGCGCCCTCCACAATGGCGACGGGAAACGACATGGGCGTGCGCCTCCGTCCACGGTAGCGTCTAATGGCCTTTGTATCACATCGATTAACGCTTGCGGATGACATTCATAGCCCTTTCCTCCTCCTCTCCCCGCCCCACACCTTCCCCGGAATATTCATGTTGGGGATCCGACACCGCGTTACCTCGCGCTGTCCGAGGCTGCCCTGAGAAAAAAGGGAGCGTGAAGGGTGCAAGAAAGAGAGAAGACCCACGACTGAAAACACACAACTCCTCCCAGAAACATTCGCGAACTGGTTTCGTCGTCTCTCCTGCCCCGCGATTACCTCACGGTTGCCCCCGTAGGAAACGGGATAAGGGCAAGAGGGGCGCATCGGAAACGGGGTGAACAATGAGAATTGAGTTTCATAACCGGGCCACCGCGGGCACAATGAGACGAAATTGCGTTACAACGAGGGTCCGGATTTATTATATCGACGGCGGTCCGCGCCGGACAAAATGGAGGGATGGGACATGTGTTTTCTTGCAAGCCGGGAAATAATTACCCTGGAACTGACGGCGAACGAAGAGAAGGCGCTAAAAAAAGGTGGGAGGGGTTCTCCGACGGTGCCCTGCTGATAATGGGCCCATAATTTCCGCGCGACACGACGTCTGTCGTGTCACGCCTCGAGGAAACGTGAGAGATTCCCGTCACAGACTAGGAATTGAGAAAGATATCGTCATCCTCAGTGAAAAGTTCTGCCAAAAATATTTCACACGAAAACGCTGTTTCGAAAAATTAAAAATTTTTTAGTTGAAAACTTCGATAGATCAATAGCTCAATGTTCGATATTACAAACGTTCGCCGCCAATTTTATTAATTCTTGAGATTCTATATTTCGATATCGTGCATTGTTAAAAAAAAGAAGTATCAAATTATTAAGCAATGAAATGTGCAAAAACTAATTCACGATGTTATCACTTTAAAATACGCTATATCTAACATTAGTCACATGTCGTGTTATACGCCGACACTTCGGAGAAATGCCTCGACAAAATGGTAAAACTTCTATTATATTTTGTCGGAATTTGATCGAAGATGACTGATCTGCCAGGCGATTAGCCTACTTCAACGTCTAAATAGATACCTGACACGATGTGAGCGAAGTCCGATTCAGTTCCTTTGTGTGAGACAAAAAAAGGGTGTAGATGAGTCACTCTTAGTGAATGTAAGCCACCTGAATTAACTTCTGCGAATTTCTTCAACTATATGACAAGTACAATTTAAAACTTGTCAATTTTTATTACGTGTGCAGTATTATTCAAATTTATTAGCTAATTAATCAATATTATTAATTTTTGTCGCACCTTCTTTTATGTAGTTGCAAGTAAAATTTTGATCACATAATTAATAAAATTCTAAGAGTCTCAGATTTCTTTCATTATATCTTATTTTGTGAAATTGAAAATTAAGTATATTGATTATATAATTATATAATATTAGTAAGATTTCTAGATTCCAAGATCTTAAATTGCTTAAATTAATTTTTTAATTATGCATAAAATTTATATTTTAATAAATTTAAAACATCTTATATAAATTTTCTTTTGTTATTCCCTTTTTTTAAGGATTTTTCTATTTCAGATTTTCTTCATTTTCTCAAAAAATTTTGAACATAATAAATTAATTATTAATAAATAAATAAAACAATAAACTAATAAATAAATAAACGAAAAAACAAACAAATGACTGAATATATGAATAAATAAATGAATGGATGAATGAATGCATGAATGCATGAATATATGAATGGTTGAATGATTAGATGAATGAAAATAAATAACTGATTGAATAAATAAATGAATAAGTATATATATATATATATATATATATATATTATATATATACATTTAATTAATTATATAATATCAATTAAAAGAACAGTTCGTATAATTATATGACATGATATGATAATTATATGATATACATGAATGATTATTTATTATGGTAATGAACGAATATTCTTGAGAAACGCAAGACAGTTTCTCGCTTTGTATTGTGGCAAAAGTCACCAGTGTATTCATTGCCGGGCGGACATTATTACGTCTTGTTTCGACTCTATTGGAGTCTAGTGGTCGGTTTGACCGCAAACCTATAATCCTGCCGTCGTGTGCGCGCAGGATGTTTTGCTTCGTGGAACGAAAGTGCACCCGACTCTCGCAGTATATATCGCCGATCGTTTTAGCATTTTAAAAGCATTCCTAAGCTCCTCGATTTTTTGCCATCATGCCGATTGCCGTCTCGTCGAGGTCCTGCGATTCGGAGATTACGTGTTACTGACTATTCCGATGAAAGGAACTTGATAAGAAAGCGAATCGACGCATCACGATTTCGTGCCCACGCGATACGATGTATACGAATTAATTCAATCGCCTAAGGATTTTCTTGCTCCAACAATTCTAATAATGTCAAACATTCATAAAGTTTTACTTTCGATAGAAGCAACATATTTGTGATTGTATAGACATATATATATATATATATATATATATATATATATATATATTTATTTATTTATTTATTTATACACATCTTTCTTTTAATGTAAGAAAAGCATTTTAAGTTGAATTTAGATAGAGGAAGCATATGTTTTTTACATATGTTCAAAAATTAATTAACAATTAACATTCTGCCACCGAAAGTTTTACAATGTTTTTTCTTGACGCTCGCAATGGACCAAAGCGCTATCACGATTCAACTCTCTTCCAGGCAGGTGGACGGTTTCACGATTGCGAGAGCAACGTCGCGGAGCAGTGGCGATAATTAATTTTCCTCTTTGTCTGGAGTGTTGCCGGCTGTAAATGAGGTTCGTGCGGATACCGGAAGTGCATCTAACTGGTAGACGCATCGCACAGCTCGCGACGTTACGAGCAGCGCGGCCGTGAGGGGGAGGTTGGGGCACGGGGGGCGATGCACCCACTCTTGTTCCGTAACGGGGTATAATATATAATGAACATATCAGATGGCCGCCGGCGATGTCTGGGATTACATATTTGGATCCTATGTTAATGCTGCGCGCGTTCTGCCATACATCAACGACGGCGTTATTGTGATTCGGAGATTGAATGCTCGCGGTGCCGGTACGAAGCCGCGGCGACTCTCCCGCTCCGAGAGGGAGAGAAAGAGCGGATCGATGCACGCGCTCCGTGTTGCGCACAGTGACGCATTGTGAAATACGGCCGACAGTCACGGCATCTCGAACGAGGTCGATAAAATCGGACAACGCGGAGACCACGAGATTGGGATGCGTGTATCGCGCCATCGTTGGAACCGAGCGTTGCAACTTGGCGAGACAGACGACGCCATTACGGGATGCGATTTTTTGACGATAGGAAATTTGTCGCGAACAATTTGAGAAAAATGGAGCAGATCTGGCAAGACTTCTCTAGTAACACAATTCATTGGCGCAATATTGATCCAATATATTTTCATTGGCTAAATATCAGGAATATATTGGGCCAATATTGCACCAATAAATTGTGCTACTAGGGTTCAGTTACAAGTTAAACAAAGAAAATGCAAAGTTCAGAAAAGTTACAACACTGATTCTCCATTAAATTTCCCTTTTTTCCCTTTTTTAAGTCTTATTAAGATAAGTTTTATAACGACAAGATTCAAAGCTCCATAGTTCAAAAGGTTTAAACGACTTTATATCTCTAGAAATCGAGATATATAAGAATCTATTACTGTGTTCGTACATTTTAAGAATTTGCGATTTTAGTTCTAAGGTCCCGATTTTAAAATTTCATAAAATTTTTTTACTAATTTATTTAGCGTCCAGAATTGAAAATTTTGAAAGTCATTTAAATCAAAAATTTATTTAAATATCACAACTTTCGCTTTTTCTTCACGCTCGTGAGACCGTTGTACGAGCGACAAAATCACCGCGTGCAGGCACGCGTAAAAAACTTTCTCGGCGGCCTGTACTTAAGCGTATGCATAAACGGCCGAAAGGGGTCTTGTAAGTCGTCGAAGCTTCGCAGGTGAAGCGAAACAATAGGAGTTGATGGCGTTTGATGGATATAACCCCGTGACCCGGCTAATAAGCCGTAGAAAAATAAAGAACGACGAGAAACGGCCTCGCCGTTCGCCATACCGAGAAGTGAATTCAGATTGGACCGCGAAAAATAGCCGCTCCGCCGTGCCGTGATTGACGTAATAATTATACATATCATTTGCGAGCGCGTTCGTCGAAATCGCACAATTAACAAAACACGCGGAGTCCCCAAAAAGATAAATAGGCATAACGTACCATCTACGGCGGAATCTCAACTCAAGTTTTAAGAACTGAAATTCTCTTTATAATTATAATTTTCCGGATATAACTATTATCGACTTTCTAAATTTCTAAATTTATAGTTTCTCTAGAATTGTTTAAAATTCCTTAATTTGCAATTTCTCTATTATCTCTCAATTATCTGGCATGAAAAAACCGTTAACAAGTTATTCAACGTCTACTTCGCGAATCAAGTGAAAAATACTTGTATTTTGTAATTTCAAACAATAAATTGCTTTTATTTTTGTCTTTGTTTTTATTTTTGTTGCAGTTGATGCTAATTGCAAACTAAGCGCATCTCCATTGAGATTTTTTTCACTTCAGGCGAAAGCGCCTTTTTTCGGTCGCGTGTCGCGGAAAACGATGATTTTCATCCGAAACGGAGGATTCAATTATCGAATCAAATCGAGTCGCTGTAAGATGAACGACGTGCCGTTTGGCTCACCTGCCAAGGTGCATAATACTGGAACAATCCGTGGGCGTTGGAGCGAGTAATGCTCGCCGCTATCGTTACTGCTCTTTTTGCTGCTCCTTTCCTCTTTTTCTCTCCTTCTCCATTTCACTCGCCCGACTCTCTCTCACTTTCTCTTACGCAGTCCACACGTGTGATGCTCTTTTCTCATTTCGAGCCATTGGGCCCACCCGTGGCGAGTCGATCACTGTGCTCGTTCGCTCGACGATTTCGTTGCATTTCTAAGCAAGTCCCAGCGAGACGCTTTTCAAACTCCCCATATTCAAAACTCCACATCCAAAGACGTTAGAATTCAAGTGAATAAACACTCGACACGCTTTAAAAAACTCGAGATTCTACATATCGGAACTTGCGAAAGTCAAACACTTACGAAGAACAAACACGAATGAGAATTGAAAGAATTGAATGAATTGGGTTGAACAAGATATCGAGTCGGTTTTAGATCATTTGACTTAAATAACACATTGTAATAATATAAATCATCGATTCACTTAATTATGCAGCTTAATAAGCCGCTTTAAATTTTCTGTTATCTCTTCAGTAATTTCTTTAATCTTTTTCATTCAAAAATGCGAGTACCACTTCTCTTCTGAATTTTTTGAACAATCGTCTTGTAGCGATAGCATACACAAGCATTAGCAATGTTTAAAGAAAAAGCGAAGACCTAGAAAAAAAAGTGCTAGCGCTATAAACTCGTGATGCCGTGAGAGGCTCGCCTGGCCATTCGAAATTATTTTTTAGAATAACAGTAATGACAATAACTAATGATTGAAATTCGGCATCGCGAAGGCCACGTGCGATACAGCCGATCTTTCTTTCGCGACACAAAAGGTGTGCTACCGTCGATGCAGCTTGAACTGAGACTTTCGACTTTCGAGAAGAGAGAAAAACGACTAGAAAGAAAGGAAGAAAGAAGCATGGCGAGGTTCAATGTTTTTGTTATATCTGCCAACTCACCAACCGCTTCGTGAGAACGCCTTTGTGATGAACAAACGTGGTTCACAATGCGTAAATTAAAAATCGACGAGGAGCGCCCTGTTTTTCTTCGGAACGCCGTACTCACCATATTTTGTTTCCCGAAATAATTCGCCTCGTCACTTCCTGCCAACGTCATCAGGATTGCGCGGCCCATATTGCTGGCTATGAAATCTCGCACGAAACCTTCCTCATCGAAACTGAAAAAAGTATCAAAATTTTACCTCTTATTTTTATCTTCATTTTAACGATCTATCAAACGAATGTTAATACCTATAGCTTTTATAAAATTCGCCGCAGTTTGTAACTATTTAAATCCTACACAATCTATCGAAGAACAGAACATTAAAATTTTTAAAGCTAAATGAATCTATAATATCATAACAAACTGTTATTAAATCTTAATATAAAAGCATGATTTTTAAGCATTAAACAGTGTTTTACTTTAAAACGTGTTCTACTTTGTCTAATCGAAAGCAGGCTACTTCAACCGCTGAGCAATTGTGTGACGATGACCTCGACAAACCCTATCCGCTCTCTATTTGCAATTTTATTAGGTGTGGAATTCCATGAGCACAAGCCATTTTCATTAAGCAAATTCACATAAATTGATTCAATAAAAATGTCGGACAGCTTAATGCAGGATTGAGAAAATTATTTTATAAAAATAACTTGTTACGTTTTTTGTCTTGAAAAAGTAATTCTCGTTACTCGTTAAAAAAAGACTTAAAAAAACAACTTGTTACCATTGAATAACTTGTTACCGTTATTCAAAAACTAACGAGTCATTACTATTTTCATTGGTTTTTTCTTGACATCAATAATATAGACGAATTTTTGCTATAAATATAAATAGAAAAGCATCATAGAACTTTATTATTTTAACTTATTATTTTATTATTTTAATAAAAGTATAAGATTCAAAATTTGATATGTACTAATTTTATGTATTATTATATTACGTATATAGTAAATACGTATATAAGTTGTATATTATATATTCAAATTATATATTACAAGTTATATATTATATTATTAATAATCGCAAATATCACATATTTGTATATTTGTATATTATTGCTGCCATGGAGAAACTCCTACCTCCTATATGCATTTTTAATGAAATCAAGATATTTGTGTCACCATATTTAGAATTTAATTCTGCATATATTAAAAAAACTTCTATTATATTATAATATTACAATAAACAATAATTTAAATGTGTATATTTTCACGGCAGCGACGATATGTATCTAATATGTTACAATTACAAGTATACGTAATTTTCGAAAATATTATCTTTAAAATTAGTGAAACAACAACTTCTACAAATTTTTATTTTAAATTAAATATTTAAATTTAAATATTTAAATATTTTATTTTAAATCTCACGACAGAAATTAAATGTAATACAAAGATTACAAAAAAATCCACTATTCTTTCTTAGTCTAATACAACTTAAGCGTAATATAATCTAAATATCTAGCTTAAATATTCTAATTTAAAGTGATATAAAAGAAACAAATAAAAAAGTTATATGAAGACAAAAGAATTTATTCAAATAAATTACGAGAAAAACGTATGTACATTAACGTATATACATATGTTGTATGACAACATCTATTAATACGTTAGGAGAGGCATTTTAAACTCAATGTTCCATTAAACTGAGATATATTTTTCTCTGCATTCACTGAGTTTGCCATTTTTACTATTTGCATTTTATTGATTTTGCATCAAAGAAAATTGCAAATTTTTCAGATTTTCAAACACATATTCTGCAAAATATCTATAAATATTTTTATTAAATTTTTAATATTTAAAAATAATGATACATAATTAAGAGATTCAATAGATTTTAAAAAAGTAAAAAAAAAAAAATAGAAATAGGTTAATGAACTGTTAGATCTTAACGCTTATTCTATATTATAAATTGAATATATACAATGGCAAACGGTTCACAATTTTTAATTAAGTTATCTTTGATGTATTAATAAAAACAATAAGAACATAAACGAAATAATTATTAATTATATTCAAGTAAATAAAACGCAATTTCAAACTTATTGCACGCAATATAAATCAAACGGTTAAAAATGATTTGCCAGAACTTAAAAGTGACTTTGCTACAAGTTGTCAAATATAATTGCAATTTTATATTTAACTTTTTATGGTAAAAATATCTTTAGCTATTTGACTTATATGCGCGCAATAAGTTTCAAATTGTATTTTATCTATTTGATTATGATTATGATTAATTATGATTTGTTTATATTATCAATGTTTTTATTAGCACACTGAAAACTAACTAATTAAAAATCAAAACTTTTGTCATTACATATATTCCATAAAAATAGTAGTTGATGTAGTTGACTATCACATTCAATTAAGTTATTTTTTACCGCGTTTTTTGTTGCATTCTGTGTGATTCTTACAGGACGAAAATTCTTGGCACTTGCTTATGGTGAAAAGCAATGCAGTAGTCAAGCAATTTTTTATTCTTTTGGAAAAGCAATCGATTGATATCGCGTTGCTTCCTGCCGCGCAGCAAACATTTTTACATCCTGTATATATGAGTCAATAGAAAATTGCTTAAAGCGAATATAGATGATATCGAATCTGCTGACACTTTAACTGAATCTGCAGCTAATCTGTCAGCATATTGTTAATATTTCGCTTATTGTGGTTTCACAATTATTAATTTTCTGTATCACTCTATAGCTAGAATCAAAGATTTTTGTGATAAAGCAATATGAAATATACTCACTCATTGTCAGTTAATAGAAATAAATTCTTTAAAGCTTGATATTGTGTCTCCAAGACAAAAATCCATTAAAAAGAAGAAATTTTTTATAAGTCGCAGGTTACGTATAATCACAATCATTTAACAAAATGTTAAACATATAAGATTTTTAAGAATGCTATCAAAGTAATTATCATTTTAAATCAATTATTTCAAAATTATTGTACTCACTCAAATCTATATTTTTTATTTTTTTTATCTTCCTCGATATTCGTCCACTGCATCCATTATCAATATATCTTGTAAAATGTATTTTCAAAGTTTTAAGAATTCTGGAATAAATCCGTTGACTACGCATTTTCCTGATGTAAAACCGATATTTTATTCGATATTTTATCCTGATTGAACCGATCAAATTAATAGAACAGAATCTTGCGTATATCATGCTGCAGAATCTCGCAATACAAATCGCTCGTATCGGAGAACATATAATCGCGCACGATTTGGCTCGGAACGACAAGAGGTCATGTTAAATCCAACTGAGGTAATTACTGTATATTATATTATATACTTCTACAAGATACATCGCAGATCGTAAAAGTCTAAATTCCAATTTGTCTTTTTTGAGAGCTCGAGAACACTTCTTTAGAACACATCTTATTACAAGGCCTGTGAAACTCAAGCCAATAGCTACGTTTACACCGAAAGACTTATGCGCGGCTTGACCTATACCCAAAACAGACCATCAATGTAATCGACCCACATCGTAAACGATCTAAAAGTATTTTTAACTTATAAACTATGGATATTGTAAACATAATTGAATTGTTACAACGTAGCAAATTTTAACGAGAAAATGAGAACTTTTAGGTTGAATAGTGTGGGTTTATACCGAAGTTACAAGCTTATCTTCAGATCAGATCAGATCAGGTCAGGTCGTTAAAATACAAAACCTAAAATTAGGTCAGGTCATTTACCAAATGTTTACAGCAAGGAGACTAAATAATTTGGGTCGAATTTAGAGTATAGGGACCACGGCATAAATTCACGGTGTAAACATAGCCAGTGATGCCAAAAATGAGACGCGGCCCCGCGTAGACGCTGCACACGGTTGTGGCTTTCTTTTTGTTGAGTATTTCTCCACTTCCTTTCAGATAGGGCTGCGTCGCAGCATTCTGGCACATCACTAGTCTCACTTACGCAATGCTGTAAATCATACAAAGTAACAATAAAAGTAACTACTGTTATCGTTAATAACAAAATGTAACTGTGTTATCATTAACATTACAAATATGAAAACGTTATTACCCAACTATACGAGTGTCTCTTTATAAACAAGTCAAAAGTCTTCTTTCTGTTATTCTGGGGAACAAAAAATTTTACTTAATTTGTTTGTTGAACTTTCTTTCTAATCCTGAATGCTAAAGCAGTCTCCTGTCCATGCAAACAGTACGGGTCGAATTCGGAGACTTGCGAACTTGACATCAGAAATTTCGAGTAAGAATATGCAATTATGGCAGTAAAATACCTAAAATATGAATTTGTTTCACAAGATATCCTACTAGGAACAAACAAAGCAAGTAAAATTTTTTGTTTCCCTGAATAGCAGAAAGAAGTGACTTTTGACTTGTTTATAAAGAAAATAACTTGTATAGCTATACTCTCTTGAGATTATGTCTTAGAAAAAGGTTATGATTTTTATTCATAAAAAATGCGACGAAAAAAAAATTCAATTCAAATAATCTAGAATGATTTACTCATGTCAGGATTACTCGGATAATTCTAATAATTCGGATATCCGGGATATTCTAGGATTAACAAATCGGATAAATCATGTTCGCAAACTCTTTTCATCTTCGAATAACCTGCTACAATTCTACAATTCTTTTGCTTTGTTAAGTTTAGTTTAGTTAGGTTTGACTAAATCCATAATGAAATTTTCTTATGAAAGCGTCAAAGTAACCTGCCGTCTTTTATAAATTATGATCGATGACGTGTAATCGGTAAAAGTCTCATTCAATCATATTTAATGTGTGGATAAAGAAAAATAAGATAATCTTTAACTGTATTTTAAGAATTTACAATAAATATAATGAAAGACAAAATTCTTTCTTCAGTTCTTCAATATACCAAATTTTACTCACTAACCTGGAAAAAAAACTATTCTAAAAATTGGAAAAATCTGACTTGATTATATGAGTAGGATAATAAAAATTATAAAGATTAACGAAAACAAGACGCAGGACCACCAATGATGGAACCAAACAATGTGGTCAACCAGCAAGGAAGATGTACGGGATGAAATTGGATGGATCTATTACTCTCCGGCCGCGTATGTAGCTTGTAGATAATCTTATTGTTAGTCTCTGCGACTTAGGTGCGGCCGGGATGCAGATCGTTTGATTTACATTTTATCGCGCCCGCCACGCAACGAGCTCCGATAATTTCATGATTCATGGCCGTGCAGCGGCAATCAGATCCGTCACGATAATCTGAAAGCTGTGTGAGAGAGAAGATCTGAGGAATGCGCTGAAGCAGTAAATGTGATTACTATATAATCTATATATTCGAAATCTCGCACTCTTGAAATTTCAAACGCTCGCGACTAGGGGAATCTCTTTTGAAATTTTCTTTAATTTCAATTGAAAAAATGTAAAATTGAAGATTGAGAAAGAAGAATTTCAAGAGAAAGATCTTCTTGAAGATTCTGAGATAATATAGAGTGATTATAAAATTCTTGTGCAGCTTTAAACTTTCATAATTTTTTATTTATACCCAAATACTAAGTTGCTATCAATTTGCTTGACTATTTTGTTTAAGTTGCTGTCTATTAGATATTTCGGTTAATTTTAAGGAAGTTTTTGCAAAAAAAACTTTTTTTTAGAGAGACATTTAATTATATTTTATTCATAATATTTTCATCACTAATTATAACTTTTTCCCATTTTTCTGACAATAATTGAATTCCGCGAAGAAAAAGAAATGTTCATTTTTAAATATATTGTACAATGAAATCACTTTGCATTTTCTTTGAGCTATTATTGGACGTTTCTGGTTCAAAGCACGATTCAAATTGATTAATTGTTGCTGATAACGCTCAGCAGTGACTCATTCGGTTTCAGCAGCTCATAATACATGTCTTTCATATCCTATCAAACTTAACTTCCGTCAATGTTGGGCTGCGTTCAGAAACATCACCACGCTAGGGTGTCATTCTATCTTTATTGTTCATTGGACGTAAACAAAGATAGAATGACACCCTAGCGTGGTTGGGTGTTTTTGAACGCAGCCTTGCGTTTTAGAGTCGATGGTTGGCCTGGATCCACATGACATGTGCATCTGTAACTATTTACGTCTTACTGCTTCAGCCCCGGTGAGCCTTAAACCTTAAGAAATTGACCAATTACATTCGATTTTGAAGAAAATAATCAACTATCATTGGTTACTTTCTTACGATTTAAGGCTTACTACATCTATTGTAGACTGGGGTTTACGTTTTTGTATATGCCTTGAGCTTATAAAGTCTATTTTATTAGGTATATAAATTAATTCTCGGTCTTTTTGGATCAACAGCATTTGAATTTTATTTATAAACAAATTAATTCAAATTAATTCAAATTCAATTTTCAAAGTAATCTCCTTCAGTTTCTGTACATTTTTACCATCTCTCAGGCAATTAACAGTATTAATACAATGGTAACATGAGGTTGTAAGGTCCGTTGAGCTCTGTGATTGGCTCAGCCTTTACAGCCTTATGTTCATTATGGTCATTGAGTAAGCTTAAGAATAAGCACAAGAAATAAAAATCCGTCACGTCCATCTAGCCCATCTGACAGTGCCGCGTACTGCTCGCAGGTGAGCAATTTTATTCATGGCAATAGCTACCGATACATATATTTCCATTCCATCGACGGAAATGTGGACTAGATATTTTACGAAAACAATTTCCAACAAATTGTGACAACTTTCATGACAATAAATGTACTATAATATTTTCGTTTGTTTGCGCCGACCGTTATCCGAAATGCCTTTTATGTGATTGCTTTAAGAGGATCCTAAGTAAAATAAATTACCGACATTACAGATTAGGGATAGTTCCAAATTGACGTTATAGAATTGCAAAATCTTTCACACAATTAAAGTACGCGCAAAAATAAGTTGCGGGAAAGTCGATTTCATGAGAAAATCGAAAATTAAAAAATTTCGCTTGTTTTTGGCTCATATCACTTGACATAAACATTTTTTTAAACAAAAGTTCTGTAGCTCTCTCGTATGCATAAAATGAGACTGTCCCACACTTCGGATTACATTCGCTGAGCTTATAGAACTAAGTTTGATAATCTAGAAAAAAGATTTTAATTATACTATAATTTGCGCATGTGTGCGTGCGATATTGATGTAGTGATGTATCAATGTTTCATAAAATCGTATATATGAAATGGAAAACTATACGTCGCATTCAATCGGTAAAACAGATTTTAAAAGTTCGGTCTTCACTTTAGGATTTTCCTCTTAAACGAAATTACTATTGTCCCAGTGACGGCAACATTGATAACTGTAGAGAAACTGCTTTGTGGAAAGCAATTATTTCTTTTCTTAGTACTAAGGAACTATCTCATGATAAAAGAGTCATGAACATAAAAAAATTTATTTTAGTTGCACGTATCTATTACTTCTATTTATTGAAATTATTACTTCTCAACAAGGTTCATTATTACAAACCAAAATACGGTTGAAGTTCTATAAACACTTTTTACAGTTGATTCATAGCAATATTGCGAATCACATTAGTCATCTTTTAATGTCGACTAAAGAACGAGAACAAAGTCAACAGTTTTTATTGAACAATACGTTTAATACGTCCCCATACAAATTCAAATTTGATGAACATGGCGGTCAAAGAGAGATGTCAATTTACAAGTTTTTAATTTATAAAAAGATTAGATTTGTGTGGAATTTTAAAAGTTTAAATAAATAAGTTTTCGAAAGGTTGAACGCAATATATGACTTCGAATATTTGAGTCATCGGATTTTAGAGCAACTCGAAACGAGGAGTGGTCCAGCATCTCTGTGCGGCACACGCACTTTGCGGTGCACGCACGTGCAATCGCACAGTGCACTTGGAGACGCACAAGCTCCTCTTTAAAGAGTCCCTCTAATGCAGTTGCGCGCGCGCGCGCGTGTAGTAGTACCATGAATCACGTGTCGTTCCCAGTTGACTCAAGTCCATTCGTCGGAGCCGACAATAGCTTTGTGCCGGTCGTCCGGTTAATGGTGGATATATAATGTAAGACCGACCGGGGGAATAGTCGTTGTTGCTCTCTTCGAGGAATGCTAATATGACGGACAGTCGTCCTCGTCGTCGTCCACTTGGTCGCTCTGGTCCCCGCGCGGCCGAAACCGCGGTGCGTTCGAGGTGCTCGTAAATTTCGGGAGAAACTCGAAAGAGAAAGGGGGAAGACTTCCAAGAAACGCAATTTCATATAAACACCTCGTTATTTACGAGCAATCCTCTTATACCTTCATATATTCGCCTTTCTGGTCCACTGCGAATGTAAAGAGCGCGTACTGTAATTGCCGATTTGTTAAAGAACTTCGTAACAATTAGATACACGAATTAATTTTGATATATAATATTCGGATACTTAAAATATAAAGTTTGTTAAAACTTCTTCATCTCATAAGAAATGTTTATTGTTTATTCTTTAGACGAGGAGATATCTGTGTAGAAATATATTTGTGCACGTGTTGAATTGTTTGTTTTTTTTCAAACATTTTAAGAAATCTTGATTAGAAAATTAAGTAAGTCAAGTAACATTTAATAAATTAAAAGTTTATGATATATTTGTATCTTGTAAAATTTTTAAAAATTGACATTACAGATCGATACGCCAATAGCGTTATATCTTTTTATTAGTTAAAATATTAAATTTTAAAATTACGGTGATCGTCACACATGTTCTTTATCTCCGAGCTATGAGTCTTTGGTCTCAGAAATTTAAACCGCTTTCAGTATTAAATATTCAATGCTTAATTTTGAAATCAAGATCGCAAATGTCGAATTTCTTGGAGCATGTACTTTGTAATTTTTATATACGTTCACGAAATTCAATGTTGTAGAACATATATATATCTGAGGATGGCTTAAAGGTAAGCCGAAACGTTTGTAATTATACTRAATAAATCTTATTAGTTACTGCGCACCATCAACAGCGTGTTATAGCTCTCATTAGCCCTTCCACGATATTATAATTTTTGATATATATATCTTCCCGCTTACTTCATCGAGATGAAAGGCACAGAGCGTATTGTTAAGAATGTTATTAAGATCGAAACAATACGAAGTGCTCGGCAACGGAGAAGGACCTCGGCTACTTTCGCAATGCTCGAGAGAGCTCACAAAGCGATTCTCGATTTCTGTTCCCGTTGTTGTTGGCCGGGCACTCCGTCTCGATTTCCCTCCCTTATATATAGCTCTCTCACGGGGCGATAATAAAATAACACACACAACACGCTCGACTTCACAGGACCGACCAGTCGCGTTGTGTGTATAAAAGTCATTAACGTATTCGGCGGCCTCGCGCATTTAAATGATGCCACAATGGCGCTATTCGCGCGTCACAATGGCGAGCATATACTCGTCCGACGCAATGGCCGTCGTTGGTCCACTTTGACTTGACAAGTCGAGAGGATGAAGGGAGCGGGGAGGAACAATACCACCATCGATACTGATCTGTCTATTTTGTTTCTTTCTTCTTCATCGGCTAACGGAAGTTTAAAGCGACTTAAGGGCGCGTTTTGTGCGCTAATCGTGACGATTGGCTTTTGCAAAATGAATTTCTGAATCTGCTCGAAATCTTTTCTTCTTTCTCGCTGTGTGTGATTATCTTTAATTTAGACACTACAATGGTACACGAGATTTTCGAGAAGAAAATTATAAAGGAAGAAAAATTTTTTAAATAAAAACAATTTGTTTAAAAATGGATTATGGATATCTGTTTTGAAATCTTTTCAAGATCGACATAAGCGATAGAATTCTAAAAGCGAAGATTCTTGAGAAAAAGTTCCATTTTAATTTCTGATATCTCGAATTGAAAATTCGATATCTCAATTGCGATATTTCGCATCAATTAATTACGTGTTAAATAGAACACTCCTCACACTTTTCGTACTCCTTTCTCTTGCCTCCTCTTCGTCGCACAATACCTTACGCACAACGGCCGTGCCGGTGTGCAAGAGGTGCATAAGAAGCACAGGTACTCGACTTTCAATGACCGCCCCTGCTCCATTGTACGCGATTTCAAAGGGTATAATTACGCTCACCTATGCCACGCTCGAATATCGCCGGGTTTTGTGCGCCCGCGTGAATTATCCTCGGTTCGATCGCGTCGATTCTCGATAAGACTCGTCGCTTTTTAATCCCGTTGTTCATCGACGTTCGGGGTGGAAGTTGATTAAAAGCGGAGCGCCAATCCGGAGTTTTCGACAGGGAACTAGCTTTCAGACGCGATGATTGTAAAAGAGATGCCTATAACGCGACGCTTTCATGTCACAATGTGATATTTCCGATATTACAAAGAAGAAAGAAAATTTTCAGCAGCGTGAGAGGAGGAGGGAGAAAGTCTTAAAACGTTTAAAAATTAAGAACACCGATATTGTTATAAAATCTAAAAGAGATTTTATAATTCAACGCATATTTATAATTTTCACAATTTATAAAATATAATTTAATTTTCAAATTTCTTCGCTTTCAAAGTTAATTCCTTCGTTGAGTCTGAGACACCTGAAATTTTAAATAATTGTAAGATCGAGATCCGAACTTATTCAAAAATAGGTAAAAGTCCAAAGAGAGAAGATGAAACTGAAAAAGGCGTGCACACAAGAGACGAGAAAATCAAGTTCCCACATCCGGTCGCACGTGCATGTTTCAATTAATGCCGCGGCATTGCAGGCACGCGGCGGCACGGAGCGAGGCAAAACGAGAGAGTTTTCGCCAACGGACAACCATCTGTCCGGGTTCACAAATCATTTCTGCGTTGTAAAGCGTGAGCTATGGCACGACTAGGCACGAGCATGGGGCGACCGCGATCATTCATGCCGCTCGAACTAGTCCGATCGAGTCCCGCCGCGGTCCGTGCATCCTTTCGAACCAGTCCAGACATTAAATTCGCGGAGATCGCTCATAAACGTCAGTGAGTTCACGAGCGGTCCACTCTCGTCGTAATGACTTTCACTGTCTGCCAAAACAATACGGGGTGTATCGCGAGATTCGCATCATCGAAGTATCCATTACGAGAGTATCTCTTCGAATATTCGAAATATATCCTCTAAATATTTTTAGATTAGCTTATTCTAAGATAACTTTAAACCATTTAGAAGAAATATAAGATATTTAAGTGTCTTAGAAGAAATATAAGATATTTAAGTTTAACAAAAGTTTGCGGACTTAAATAATATTAGGAAATATAATTATCCTAGAATGTACATACATATATTAATTAATTGATACATCTACATCTTAAGCATGATTAAAAGCTACTTAAAAGTATTGAAATCAATGATAAAATAAATGATTAAGTGCCGTATTCCCAGTCGCGCGTGCACGCAACGACATTACATTTAATAAAAAAAAGAAAGAAAATGATAGTGTTGTAAATAAGCAAAGAATAAAGTAATTTTTCTCTGCGACTTGAAGCGATAATTCACTCGCGTCCAAGTTTACGTATACCTGCGGCATTTCCGCAACGTACATCTTGGAGCACAATGGCCGCCGGGGAAATTCGCCGACAATGAACCCTCAGGAAACGATTCCGCGGTCTCGCATAGTGGAAACACGCATTCTCCGAACCGAATGCCACTTTGAACGCCCGGCTGAACGTCGAATGGCGCTATATATTGGGTGCTCTCCTCTCGTCGCGAAAAACCCTCCGAATAAATACTTTCGGGAAGCCACTCCAAGGGCTAACTTGCCTAAGCGTCTACGCGAATTTGATCTCATAATAGCGTCGCTCTCCTTCTCGAGAGTCTATCCACGGATTTTCGTGAATCTCGGACTCGCGATATAACCGCGTCAAATTATTATTATGTTGATAATATTATGTAAAATCTTAAGAATTGCAAAATTTGGAAAGTTTCGAAGTAACAAATAACAAAAGTTATCAAAATTTCTGTACGACTCAACAAAAATAAAATAGTAAATTGTATAATAATAATGGCGTGCTAATAAAACAGCAATAATAATATGTCGGTGGATATAAACGCATGAATTTTTGCTTCACATACAATCTAAAAATATATTTGAAAGAAATTATTTCTCAATCAAAAAACGATATAAAAATAAATATGTAGCAGAAGTCATCGCATTTTCTATCAATATCATGCTATTAATTTTCTTTTTTAATTTAAAAATATATTTACTAAAAATAAGTAGAAGGAGTTGATTACCTTGACTGTGTTTTTACAGATACATATTTTAATTTTTTGCTCATTAAAATTTGCATTGGAACTCGAAAATTTCTACAAGTAAGAAAGATAGAGAGAGAGAGAGAGAAGAAAAATAAATATTATTCCTCAATATAGATCCGCATTTATCAAAACCCGATATAAATTAGTTGGTCTCCTGCAGTTAATACTTGCTGGCGGCAGAACCTGTCGCGCGTGGACGAAACAGATCTCTGCAGCAGATCAACGTAATCCTCATACAAATCCAAAGGTTTGTTAAGGGGTTGTATCTTTAAAGGAAAATAACCTGGCGTGGAAGGAAGGGAGGAAGAGAAGAAGGTAAGGAGACAGGGGAATCGAAAAACTGGAAGGAAGCGCTGCAAGGGCGATATTGATATACGACGTTCGCGTTATAAAGAGAACCTGATCCGGACAGCGGCCCGCTCATTGTCCCGCCGCGATGTATTTGGACAGTCAGTTGTTAACGGCAATGAGACCCGCCATTGTGGCGCCCATTCGCTGTGGACAATCGCCTATTATGGCGGTGACTGCCTTCCGCGCGCGCACGTTGCGCTCGGCCATAATTACATTACCTACCCGCGTTTTGCGCCACGCCGCACCGGACCCGCGTTAACTCATTGTTACCGCGAACGTGACTATGGATCGTCCGCAGGCGTGCCTATAGCCATCGCCGGCGATGAAGGAGCGATCGATTTCGGCGAGCATCCTGCCGACGAGCTTTTAAACACCAGGTACTTATTATCAGATAACAACATGAGCAGAAACTTTTCTTTCAGAATTGCCACACAATCGTTTAAAATCGTTGTATTCGATAAATTTTTTTGTATTAAGTATAGCTTTCTTCAATTTGTAATAAATAAACGTTTTACAATTAGCTGATATTTACAAGTCATCAACGGTCGCGTTATCAAAATTTTTTTTAAATATTCTTAAAAACTGTCAATAGAGAAAAAAGTGTTCTAAAAGAAATATGTTCATTATCAAGAAGACTACAGCGTGATATAAGAAATCAGTTCAAATTACTCAATTAGGTAAATACAGACGAAACGTTAATTCAAACATCGTAACATTTTTCTATCGATAATTTTCGAAGCGTACAGAGATTAGAACGTTTGGAAAACTTTTTATTTCTATTTGTTCTAATTGAATAAATTGAGGAACTGCTGAGAAAGTGCTGCAATCTTCGCGGATGTATCTGCAGAAAAACCCGCGAAGAAATTTTGAACAGCCTATAAAATGTTTGGTGCCAGTCTGTCTGACCAAGAGACTGGGATCTCCCTTTCCGTCTGAAGCTGAGGAAATACGAAGACCATTCTAAGAATTCCTGGCACCCCGTTGAGAAAATTCACCCTCAACCGGTCTTCCCACTCTTCTTCCCTCTCTTCTTCAACAATACCACTATTGCCATCGTTTCAGTAACGTCGACTAAAACTTATGAATGAACTGATATTTTACGTGCGTTATTTTAGCATAATTCACATTTTTGCTTTCAACCACGAATTATTCTCACAATCAAATTATTTCAAATGTCATAAAAAGAATTTTACGAAATATCAGACTGTAGTCTAATAGTTTTCGAAGATAATGTGAAATATTTTTCGTAGAATACCTATTATATCTAATTAAATCTTATTAAATCTTATGTGTAATATTTATGTAAACTAATAGTAAAATATTAATATTTTTATGATTACTTTAATACCCCTCTCCCTTTATAAACATTCGTATTATCTAAGAAAAATCACAACCCGTTTTAAAAAGTCACACACATAAAATCTGAATATCTTTAAGAAAAAGAATGTTTTAAAAAATTTTTGTTATTGTATCTAAAATTGTCAGTTAAAAATAAGATTAATTAAATTTATTATTTTCTTTGCCAAATTATCGTAAATTAAAAAATTGAAAGATTGTGAATACTGTTGCAACAAACTCGAATACACATATAATTATTTATTATTTCATACAACAACATTAAATTAATAAACAATTAATAATCCATTATTTGTGACGCAGTTCAAATGAAAAATAATATAACATATTGTATATCCAAGTTTTTTCAAAAGCAATAAATTATTCACGTACATGCGTAGAGATATATCTGAATTAAATAGAAGTTACTATTATTTAAAAAAAAATATCTTATCAATCTTTATATAATGTTTTTAATAATTAAATTAAGTTATTAAATAAATTAATATACTGATGCATATTGACTTTTTCTGGCCAAATAAAATGCATCTTTTCAACATAAAACTATAACAATATATTAACCGGAAAAAAAAACATAATAAACTAGAAGACTTAAATATATCAATAATCTCTGAGAATATAACAGTAGAACACGTTCCGTTAGTTAACTGAAGTGGTGGGCAATCTGGAGGGAAGGAAGGGAAGTCGCGAGATATCCTGTGTGAAGTTTTTGTTCCCTAGCGTTTCCCTCCGCTTCAACGGTTTCGTATCAATTACACCGAGTGCAACCCTTTTCTTTCTTCGTAACGCGCTACACTCGCGTGGAAACGCGAGTATATACACATACAGAAAAAACGCTACATTGATTTTGGACAAGTATCCTTTTCAGAAGAAGGAAGCGTCCAGCTGGTAACAGAATTCACGAGAATCTCTCGAGAGAAAGAATTTATTTCATCAAAGTATCTATCAAAACTGAATCATGTAAAATTAAACGTTTAACATGTTAATATATAAAAACAGAAAAAGAAAAGTCAAACAAAAAGTATATAAGTATATGTTTTCGCACATATTATACACAGTAAAAAACATTTTGTATTTGTGTTAAAAACGATCTTTGTTAAAATTTTTGTATTAAATTTTTAACATATCCAAGTGTTAATTTAACATAATGTGATTATGTTATTTGGATATTTTGTGTTAAATTGATATTTAACATTTCGTAGTGTAAAAATAACATAATTTATGAATAAGTGAACAAATAACATAAAAATAATGTAATTTAAAAACATAAATTTTAAAATAAATGAATCAAAGATGAATATTTGTGTTAATTTAACATATTATAAATGTTAATTTTATTGAAGAAATATGTTTCCACAAATTGTGTCAAAATGTTACATTTTTTGTATTAATTTTTACATAATGTTTGTGTTACTTTCTAACATATTCATATTATGTCAAATTAACATAATAATTTGAGTGGACCGTTTGAGACACGTGAAATGTGTTAAATTTAACACAAATTTTCTAACAGTGTACAGGATGTAATTCATTTAGAATATCTCTGTTGTTTTTAATGTGATGAAAAAGAAAAAAGTTGTTTGTTTCGAAAAGGAAATTTCGCAAATATTGTGATAAGCAAAATTATGATAAGCATTATGCTACTCGACTTCCTTTCTCTTTTAAGAAAAAATAAAAATAATTTAAAAATAAATAGGATGAAACTGGGCATTTTAAACACTTCAACCTCTTTTTTAAAAAATATAAAAATAAGTATGCATTTATTAATTTGCCATAAATCTATTGTCATCAGTTATTCTTTTTTAAAAAAGAGGAAGATATAAGAAGAAAGAAGATCTAATCTGCAGAAAAATTTTTAAAAAATTAGTTTTACTTTTTTTTAAAAAAGTTATTAGTTTAACTTTTTCATTGTGAGACAATCTGATTAGCAAAACGTCTGTATCTTTTCCTTAACCTTCAATTCTGCTTTTTTTCTTCTAAATGTAAGTACTTTAACAATGACGTTGCTCACGGCAATTAAAACTTAACATCTCAAAGACTAAACAAAATATCTTCAAATATTTTGTTAAATTCCCGAAATTCCAGCAAAAAAAAATTTCTACATATAAAAAATTCTTAGTTATTTCTGTAATATTATCGAGCTTTCGAAAATTTTCGAAACATATTGAGGACGCGAGAAGACGGACATTCAAGTCTCGAATTACAAACCTGAATGACGCATGGTTACGTGCTCAAAGATATGCACAAAGTTCAAGTCGACAAATAGCTGAGAAAATCTTGCGAGAGATCGGACAAACGGCAATAGGATGCTGAGCTGCATTTTTTTTATTTCATTAATCCGCGACGGGGCGATCCCCGGCGCGAGATGAGATTGCGATACTGTCTTCCGTAGACGGGAGACCGGCCATTGTCCGGCTTATCGCATGAAGGTGTCCCACACGAGTGAAATCATCCACGAAACAAAGGGACACCAGGGTGTCAGGAGCGTTGTGGTTGCGCACAATGCCAGGTATCCACCAGACGTGGCATAAGTTCGTCTTTTTTTATTGAGCAGTACCATGGCATAAGTATAATACAAAAGACGACGACCCTCTCTTTCTTTTCACGACGTATCGCGACAGTCTTTTATCTTCGGTCGGCGAACATTGAGAACTGAGAGAGGCATCGACCATGATCGGTATCGAGCTGATCGATTTGTGCATAGAAGATATTGTTTGCGCGACCGTTACCAACGCGCGATCCCAATATCTTCTTTTCATATTGCAAAGAGAGAGATATCGATCTCTTTCGTGTCCACGAAAATCTAAAAAGATTCGAAACTTCTTTCCCGCCAGAAAATTTATTTTTCTTCATTTCGTTCGCGATACTTCGTAAATATTTTTACAGATTCGGAGAATTCATAGATACTTATCTTGATACTTAAAATTTGCGATGGGCATTTCAACCTGTCGACGTGGACAGTATTCGCCGCTCCAACAAAGGAATTAAGCTCGCGCGAGTAGCATCTCTTCATGGAAATGTCTTCGAGGGTACGGCTTATCTGTTAATCCATTCAAAACTATCCTAAGTGTATCGTCAAACGACCGACGATTTATGCTCAACTCGAGAGGAGCGCGCTCGTGAGCGGCTCGCAACGATCCCGAAGAGAGAAAGAGCCACTCTCGCAGCTCGCACAGTACGCAAAAGAAAAAGAGAAAGAGAGGACACCTTGCGAGTACCGATCTGTGTATGAATACGCCGACTTTTTTTGCGGCCATACGATACATGATACTTTAGCGGGGTCCGACCGGGGGTCCGCGCGCGAGAGATCGAGGCCAGTGGACCATAGATCCCACGAGCGAAGAGAGGCTGAGGGTTCTCCGCTTTTCAAGCTGATTGGAATAGAAAAGAAGAAGACAGAGGGGCGGCCGACTCGTTACCGGCTCCGAAGAAGGGGTTGGATATCCGAACCCCCTCGACCCGATCGAGCCGAGATAACGTCCGCGCGACTTGATACGTTCTACCGGCTCCTTGTGACACTTCCACGTGGGTAATCCTTCGTCCCGTGCCCTTCGGGAAGATAAAAGGCTAACTACCGTTCCGGAGAGTATTTTGTATGTTCCTCGAGCCTTCACGTTGGAGAAAAGGCGCTGAATGTGCTTGACAGAAACCTAATAAATGTCATGCGTTTCCGATCTCCATATTTTTGAAAAATAGTTTTTAACAAGAATATAGCAACTAATATATTGCTAATATAACAGCAATGTGTATAGTATGTTAGGCTAAGTGTATCGTAAAAAATTAATTCCTCCTTCCCCCTCTTCTTTTTTTAATGTATCTCCATTTAATGTATCGCTTCTTTCCCTGAGAGACAGGACAACGAGAGAGATCATGGCTCAAGAGAGCATGATGCCTCCTCGACGAAGAACCAGATGGTCTCCTCACTTGGGCTCCGTTCGCGCGTGTGATTATCGCCAAAGCGAAGGAACTCGGAGGACAAGGAGTAACTTTCCGGCGCACCCTTCCGCGTTATGTTTCCAAAACATCTAATATCTCCCGCCCGGTCGAACATTCTGAAAGAACGATCTGCCTTCCCACCCTTCGCCCTCTCCCCCTCTTTGCCGCGGCATAATCGGTGCATCCCCGCGGCAACACGGTTTCCTGTTGCGGATCAACGGTCGAAGCACTGTGCACATAGGGATCCCATCGAAGGACTATGCAGCGACTGGCAGGCGTGAAGAATTCGCACAATATGCGGGACCTCGAAAAATACCACCGTTCGAATAATAGACGAACGAGATATGTTGAATGAAACGACCGATGAGCCATGATCGCGTTCATGCTATACAATTTTCCGGAAAATTACGCGCGAGAAAATGCTTCCTATCAAAATTTACCTATTAAAAAATATATATCTTTTACTTTAAATATACATTATAAAATTTTCAAAAACTTAATCGTGACTTTATTAATGTTCTTGAAGTTCTTGATATTGTGAAAAATACAAAGGAAAATTTCTTATTTGATATTTGCATTTACATTTCTTCGTTATTTTCTTCACATGTACAGTTTCATAAATATATATTACGTACTCCTTAAATTATTTATGACTAACTTCTATCTTAAGTGTTTTTTATTTAAATCGTACAGAAACGTTTTAAATTTTTATCTAAAATTCTATTTTATTTAAAGGCTATATTCAATATCAACTTACTGCTTGGAACGCTTTAAATTCATCCCAATGTTGTGTTTTAAAAACTAAACGCTCAAGAAATATTTTAGTCCGGAATTGGCTGCAGGTTGTGCCGGCGATTAATCTTACCATTTTCCGATCCCGATTTATACTTTCAGCATTCCAATCTGCGCTCAGGTCCGCAGGATCCCCAGTAGAATGAAAGAGAAAAGAGGAGAGGTGAAGGGACCGAGGGGTAGCGAAGGAACGGCCTGAAACACACGTGCGTTCCAGCATCATCGGCCGGTCACAGGGCCGCGCATTCCGATGTCGGAGGTAATATGCAGTTGGACGGGTTCCCGGGTTGCCTTTTCTATTTTTACACGCAACAGCACAAACCATCATCGGTCGGCCCCTGACCATCGGTGCCGGTCCCTCCTCATCCTCTCGCCGCCCTTCCCACCTCTGCTTCGCGAGGGCCCTACTCTCCGCGGTCGTACATGGTTATATACACGAGAACGCCCCGACACGGCTGGTTCCCTCTCGAGGCAGACAGCTTGGTGCCGATACCGGTGCGATCACATCCCTCCTGCTGGGCGAAGACCGCAGGATTGCCTTTACCACGAGCGCTCAACCCTCGGACCCTCCGCAGACTTGCGTGATGTCGGAGAGTGGCCACCAACTTGCGGCAAGATAAACTTGCTAGGCAACGTAATACCTCCGCTGTAATCTCAATGTAAATCATTTTTAATCGAACACAAAAATTCCGATAAGCTTTCGTTTCATTATTTTTGTTGAAAACGAAGTGGAAATCACGTAGTTTTAATCTTCACATCGACATTGTTATTATAATAGTCAAGAAGAATGCATCGGAATGACGAATGGCTCGAGAATTCGTGTCCTAGCTATTCATAGACTACACACTTCAAGTTCTACAGAGGAAACCAACAAAACCGTCCACAAAAGTTGTTCCACAAGTTTCTAAGTATCTTCGATATGTTAGTATCTCACGCTAGAAACGCGCGTATTATATGTACAGGGTGTTTCATTTTAAGTGATATAGTCGATTATCTCGCGAATCAATGATTTTATTGAAAAATTTTTCGAACGAAAGTTGCATGGCTTGAAGGGGGACACATGATGGAAATGTGGACTTGATCTTGAGTGACTTTATCAAATCAGGTCATGTTTTTTCAAATGAAATTAGTGATCGGTCTTGCCTTAGTTGGTCGGATCAGTGATTGGTCGGATTAGTGATCGGTTTTGCCTTAACTTTCAAACCTCATAATTCGGAAAGTACTCAATGAAACGTAACTTTATTAAAGTGTTTGGAAAACTCTCGAGATAAGCTACAAGAATATGTAATAAAAAATTTTCCGTTTAAGAAAACAATAATAACCTTGACCTGATTTTGACAAGATCACTCAAGACCATGCAACTTTTACTCGAAAAATTTTTCAATAAAATCATCAATTCGCGAGATAATCGACCATATCACTTAAAATGAAACACCCTGTATATGCTGTCAATAACAATTAAGATAATTAAGACTGACAGACTCAAAATATTATACATAAAAGCAAATATGCAAACATAAAAGCATTTATACACATAGATAAATATACAAAATAAAATTTTCATGTTGATGGATTAACATGGATAATCCTAATGCTATATAATCCTAAACATTCTAATCCTATGCTAACTAAATACTTAATTTGTGGATACATGAAACTTTGGATCTATTTGATGTTTCGTAAATGACTGATTCTCAAAAGAGTCTTTATTTAACCAACAACGTTATAACCAGTAGTTATAGTATTATTCATTTGATTAACTATGAGAATCAAGATTCCATGCTGATAACGTGGACCATTGCGCACGATAAATTGGCGGAATTTTAATTAAATCGGTTGATCGAACTTCGCTTTATCGCGTCTGGATCAGGGACGCGAATCGTCCCGTTTCGCAGGGCCCGCAGCCAACGACGGCCGGGCTAACTCTAACGTGCGGCCGCACAATAATATGTTAACCGTTAAGCCGACTGTCTTCTCAATTCCGGGGTCTGTGTGGTCCGCCATTGAGTCTTAACTCTTTGATGCATCGTGCACATATTCATTCGCTCTCGCGTCGCACAATGCCCATAGTGTCCATACACGGCATTGTGTGACCCGTGCGCGCCGAGCGTTAAACTCTCCGTTACACGCACACACAAATGTATATATTGGCGGACGCGTATACACGCATGCCGAACCGCGCGCGCGTGACGCGTATTGGTGTGCGTAAGCCCATAATGCGGCGCAATAATTCACTACAGGTAAAATATAAACTACGCAATTGTCTCGGAACGAATTGCGGGGTTACGAGGAAAGCATTCTGTAAAATTGAATTGACTTTAGACGCTTACTAAATGGATCGTTCTGATGTTATTCACCTTCGTAATAATCTATTTAAATCCAATATGTTGAATATTGATAAGTAAAATATTAATGATTTGTTAGTGAAACGAGAAATTAATCTCTTTGTTACAATTTGAGATAATTTTCCTTTAGATTAAATAAACAATTTTGCAATCAAATTCTTAGAAAAAAAAATTACAGAGAGAAAACAAAATAATTTTGGCAACTACATTTTAGACAATAATGAAATTTAAATACTTGCAACTGGTTTTACAAAGTAATAAGAACGAAAGTATTGAATACTAAAAATATAATCACGGCAATAACAACATGTGTATATAGGAAAATAGCAACTCAACTATAATTACTCAGTTAGATTTCATGTTATGCAAATAAGATATGACAAGTTTTTCCAGTTTAGATAAACTTTTTTTAAAGCATAGTGCAAGTAGTATGCGGCCGCTAGATGGAGACGACAGTTCTATTTTTCGTAAATAAAAAACCTCAGCGTAAGATAAAACACGTAGCATTACGAGACTTTTTATCAATATCTTAATAAAACAGTTTCTTGAATGATTTGTTGAATCATTGGGTCTGAAGACGAAAGTAAATGAGAGATGTATCTCCGCGCGCGACAATCCAGTTTTTAGTTCTGTAAAAATTAATTCAGGAATCTTATAATTCCTGGAAGAGAGTTATATATGCTAAAAATATTAATATAATGGAATCTAAAATTTAGATATCACACACAATTCTTGCTACTGCAACTTATTTTTTTCTACATATGTACTAATTTAATATTAATTATAATTATAGTTAAAACATTATAGTTAATAATTATACTATTTTTTGTTAATATATATAATCTCTATTGTTCTTATATTATAACTTTATAATACATAGTTGAAGGGTGCTATTTGTCCTCGAATTTCAAGTTGCTAGTACGATGTTTTTCTCCGAGTGTGAAGACTCTGTTGAAGTTGGAATAAAATTTTATAGTATTAATACAGTATTAATATCTTAAAATCCTTAAAAAGCAATTACTCATCCTCGAATAATTCCACGTTCTCTCTAAGTCACCCCCGCTTCCTCCTTTTCATTTAATTTCCGAGGTCGAGCTGTCATTCATCCTCGCTCGTTTCTCTAATCCCGTTATACTCGCCTTCCTTTATTCTCGCTCTCCCTTTACCCCGTAGCCGATTTCACGAATTCGATTCGCCGTCGCGAATTAAAATTCATCTGACTGGCACGCGTATCGCCTCAACAGGCGCGGCGTAACACGGCGGCCTTTTATCGGTAATGAGATCCCGCCCGCGCCAACATGCATTATTCCTTCTGAGGGCTGCAACGTGAATTAACGAGGCGTCATTGTCGCCGTCTATTTCTTGCCGCCGATGAAAAATGAACGTGGCCAACTTCCGAAACTCGCCTAGCCGAGACCTTCCGGAAGCTAACGACTTTAATTCCGGTCCATTAGCGGTGCACGCACGCGAAACGACACGCACATGCAGCCAACGCAGCACAACTGTGTCTTTGCATGAAAATATGTTGAAAAGCGCATTGTCTTGAGCTCTTTCAGAAATTTTTTCACCACAGCCGGCCAGAAAACAATTGTAAAAATTTATCACAAAGAATTCCTAATTCTTGCACAGCATACAAAAAAAACGTCCAATGGAATTATATTTACCATGATCAAAAATTCTGAAAACTATTTTATCTAGTAACATATGTATTTATGTAATTTACATCCTTTTAACGTCAGTTTTAGATAAGACGAAAATTGTATGATGCGATGCATCCCGGGGACAATTTAACCTCAGGTATATTGTACAGATGCACCTTAGATGCGCGAAGATGACGAGGAAGTTTGTTCTCGCATCGTAAATTTGTTTGACGAGAGGTACCGCCGCATCTCTTTCGCTTTTATTGCGTCGTGCGCGGATAGAAAAGAACCGCGTAATAGCAGTCTATGGCATTAAAAGCGGCTGTAAACCGACTCTCGACGAATCTGTTTGGGGCTGAGTCTCGAAACGATATCTCAAAGATCATACGACCTGGCGCGACGGAAGGTGGACAATTCTTAAATGTTAACTCGCCGCGCCAGAATACCATAAAATCCGTTGAGATTCCAAACGGAAGATGATAACCAGCCAATTTACACGTCAAGACATTTTTTACGCAGAACGCATTATTTCCGCTCCGTAAATTCACAGATGGACAAACAATCGCGTAGAAATTTTTTGAACAAAGTAATTTCCATGATAAAATCATGGTAGAACTTTATTCTCGTTGTATTATGTAGAATAATTGTGGGAAGTGAGAAGAGAGATACATAATCATCTAATGCAATGACGAAACGCGATGAAGAAACGTTAATAATTAAAAGCTGTCTTCTCGAATCATGTCAATCGAGATAAGAAATAATTATAAACAAGCGGATTTGCGATTTCCGAAAGGAAGATTTTAATCGAAACCTAACCGATTGCAAAGAACTGCGTTCATTGATTTAAAAACAAAAGATGTTAGTCGATTTTATAGCCTCCGCGTAATCGAAGACAACTGTTACGCAGAACGAAATCTTTTTACAACGAGGTTCTAACGAGAGAAAGGACCGCGACGCCGAGGGGCAAGGTCGACTCTTCCTGACCGGTATACCGTCCTCTCGAACGAGCGGTATCCTAGCACGAGATTTCAAAGAACGATGTGAGGCTCGCAGGAGAAAGGAAAACCGGACGCGGGGTCGCATCGCATCACTTTTCGGACGTGTTTCGGACAACACGCACACGGTTTGGCGCGTTCCCAAAGGCATCGACAACAGCCCTTCTTGCCCCCTTTGCCGTACCCTCGCGATTTTCACCCTGATTCTGATGCAAATCGGGGTCAGTTACGGCAATGTATGCCCCCTTCCTCCCCCCTATCCTGGATTCTAACGTCATTGAAATAACATTAATCTACTGCGGCACCGAGCGGTTGCCGCGTTCGATAATTCTCTCCTATAGGAGGTAGCTGCAGCGAAGTCTTTGGCGTTTTCTCTGGTCCACGTGAATGGATCGACCCTCCTTAGCAGACCTCATTGTCACTTCGGTGCGTGACCCGCCGACGAATAAATTACGCCCGGTCACCTCGAGTGTCGAGTCCAATAATGCATCGCACGATCGAATAAAGCTTGAGTGCCGCGGTTCGTAATTTTAATGCCCGACGAGCATCAATGCCCTTTGTGCGCAAGACATTTTTACGGTAATGCGAATATTATATTATTCCAAATTAAATTGAATACCTTGCTATTGTAACGTTACAATATTCAATTTAGTTTATTTAAAATAAGAAATTTCTGGTGCGATTATAATATTATACACTAAAATAATGACGCATATAAGTTTTTTATATACTACACTGTTAGAAAATTTATGTTAAATATAACACATTTCACGTGTCCCAAACGGTCCACTCAAATTATTATGTTAATTTGACAYAAGATGAATATGTTAGAAAGTAACACAAACATTATGTAAAAATTAATGCAAAAAAATGTAACATTTTCATACAATTTGTGGAAACATATTTCTTCGGTAAAATTAACATTTATAATACGTTAAATTAACACGTATATTCTTTGATTCATTTATTTTTTAATTGATGTTTTTAAACTACATTATTTTTATGTTATTTGTTCATTTATTCATGAATTATGTTATTTTTACACTACAAAATGTTAAATTCAATTTAACATTTTGTAGTGTACAACATTTTGTAGTGTATAAAATATCCGAATAACATAATCACATTATATTAAATTAACATTCGGATATGTTAAAAATTTAACGCAAAAATTTTAACAAGGACCGTTTTTAACACAAATACAAAATTTTTTATTGTGTACTTTAGATGATTCATAATGTCATGTCAGAATTTTACATATAATTTTATGTGTCACGCAATATGAGAAATATTTAAAGATCCAGTCACATACACAGTAAAAAACATTTTGTATTTATGTTAAAAATCCTTATTAAAATTTTTATGTTGAATTTTTATGTTTTTAACAGATCCGAGTGTTAATTTAACATAATGTGATTATGTTATTTGAATATTTTGTGTTAAATTGATATTTAACATTTCTTAGTGTAAAAATAACATAATTTAATGAGTAAGTGAACAAATAACATAAAAATAACATAAAAATAACGTAGTTTGAAAACATAAATTCTAAAATAAATAAATAAAAAATAAATGTACGTTACTGAACATATTATAAATTAACATATTATAACTAACATATTAATTAACATATTATAAATGTTAATTTTACTGAAGAAATATGTTTCCACAAATTGTGTCAAAATGTTATATTTTTTGTATTAATTTTTACATAATGTTTGTGTTACTTTCTAACATATTCATCTAGTGTTAAATTAATATAATAGTTTGAGTGGACTGTTTGGAACACGTAAAATGTGTTAAATATTTAACACAAATTTTCTAACAGTGTATACATATAAAATACACATTAAGATATACACATACATAAAACTATGTGTGATATATAAAATTACAAATAAGATCCATCAATCAACATAAATTCTAGATCTAAACTGGATTTTAAATTTAAATTTATACGCGACTTCTCTCGCGAATGTAACAATAATCAATATCATGATGATTCGCTTGTAAAATCGAACGTCTATAACTTAGAAGTGATAAATTAGTCGTTGCAATTTATAGGAACGCAAGCCGCGACATACCACCTAGTGCAGACGAAAAGGAAAAACGGAGTAGCAACTCTCGAAACGCGTTTAGTGTCGCGAGTGCGGCTAAGTGGAATTTATTGCAATCTCGACAGTCGCATTACCGGCATTATACGCGGGCAGACACGCGTGTACGCTTAGCAGCCGCGTATTATGCGCACGCACGCGAACACGTAGGTGTCCGAAAGGTGGAGCAAGAAGGATAGGATTTATTATATCTTCGGGAGACAGATTCTACAGGTACACAGTGAGAGGCATGGTAGAAAGACCGAAAATTATAAGCAGAGACAGAACATGTGTATAACATAGTGGAGTTTACGATTTAAAGGCGAAATAAGGATCTAAAGAGGAGCTGAGAAAATAGAAACGTAAGAAGCTTTTCAGATCTTCGCATCTGCAACATTTTTTTGCTTCCGACGAATGTTTCTAATTCATATAGGAAAGAAAGATTTACGCAAATTCTGTCATAACTCTCGCGTGGCGGCCCATAAAACCGAATTAATCGCTTCAAAACGGCCGCGGGAGGCCAGCTCGGTTGCGAATAAAAGCTCGTCTCACTTCTCGATCTTCTACCTGCATATTTATGCGATTCTCTTCCCTCCCTCTCATCTCTCACCCACCCATTTTCTGAAGGTTACGAGACAAACGATTCATTTTCGCGACGCATACAGGACGCCGAAAGAACACATTACGCGCTCTCGGGGATTTCTTTCTTCCGCGAAGTTACAGGCACAAGGTGTTCGATCGGATTCGTGGATGAATTAGAAAAGAAATCGAAGCCACAACGAAATTTCACGGGGAACGTTGAGATTTTAAGAAAGACGCAGATTCGTTTCGCGAAGGGGTTACGCGGATTTCACACGGATCTGGAAAGAGACGAAAGGGGTTGCATTTGCCGAATCTCACCTGCCACGAGCGAGATGACCGTTAACCGACTTGGCACGTCAGGATTTCAAAGGGGATCAAGAAACAATCTCGAATGCACTGGGGATGAAGTGAACCCTTTTCCTTTCTTGGGAAAAATTTATCGTATTCGGGAACAATCGGAACGACCGGCTTGGGCTGATTTGTTTCGAGAGCGTGAAACGGAAAAATGTTTCCTCGTCTCTCTCCAACTCAAGATCTAGCGATAAAGATGCAAAAATCGACATCCATTCCAAACTGTCTGAGCCACACAAAAATAATGAAAAGACTGTCCAATAACAATCTGTACGAACACAATGGAAAAAAAAAATCAGACTTTTCGCGCTAAATAATTTCCGAACGCATTGAGAGGGGAAGCCGTTGTACCCGATTTCCCTTTGCCTCTTTGCAGAAAAATTCACTTTACACCGCTTTCGCAGAAAACACACCGTAAGTTCCGTCACGCGCGTTGCAACGCGCATTTAACGGCCGGCCGAGAGGATAAACGCGCGCGTCGCGACCGTAGGCGAAGCGCGCGATTCGCAACACGCGATATATTCCACGCTCCTTTGCATAATACGGATCTTATAGGGGCGCGCGGCACGAAACGCCGCGTCGTGGCCTGAAATATCACGCTTGGCCTGATCTCAATGGGACCTCGCGCGCTCACATAGTTTACGAGCGCCGGCGTACGCTCTCCTTTTCCTCGGGACACCCGATAGAGGAGAGACCCTTTGTCGGGGTCCACTTTTGCGCCGAACTATCTCGACTTTCGCACTGTTGAAGAATTTAATAGCCTACGCGACAGACACGGCGACTTCCCGAAAGAAAGAAAAAGAGATTACTCTGCTGAAAAGAGACAACTTGCAAAGAAGAGACAATTAAAACACGTGTACAAAGATTTAAATACATACATACATAGCTCACACAGTTGTCTGCGTTCTATCCTGTCATAATTATTTGCATTATCACTTGAGCCGGGTATGCAACACAATACTACGTTGTAAAATTCTCGTTATAGATTCTCACAGAAGAAATATTTTTTTCAGAATCATTGATTCGATTCGAAATATAGATTCGACATCGTTTGCTCTGCCGATTAGATTTATAATAACACAACTCTTATTCGCTCCTTATCTTTGGTCGTCGTGACTCTTACGCTTTCACGGAACGGAACTCGAGTATTCCTGGCTAGGATAATATAATACTTGTCAATGGCGAGCCGCTCTACCTCAGAAGTCCTCGAAAAAAAAAAATAAGTTATCTCGAGAACGAGAGCTCTCGTCGCAATATAATGGATCGCCGCTCCCCAGCTCGTCGGGTATTACGCGCGGTCCGCCATTGATAAGGGCACACAATCGGGGATTCCATTAGAAAGTATCAGGTCAGAATACAGGGCGAGCGAGCTGCGCGAGGGGTCGACGGGGTCGGGGAAGGGGTATTGGCGAATTCGGACACGGGCTATCCATTACGAATCCACCAGTAGAATTCTGTCCTATCAATCTTTGCTCGTTTCCTCGTCTTCTCCCCCTCGCGCATCGTCCTTCTCTCCGCCCTCTTTATAGCGTTCGCTATCTACCCATCTATCTATCCATCGGCTGGATGTCCGAGTGCACGAATCAAGCGTTAATGCATGCCAAGCGCCGCGCGGAGAAATTAATAGTCATCCACGTTCGCCGCCTTTCTCACGCGTTTTCCACGAGCGGCAGTGTCCGGTCAGGCCAACGGCTGGAAAAATAAATAGCGGGACCGTATCAACCGCAATTGCTGCTCGTCAGCGCGCCGAAGGAACCCAGTTAGTGGCATACGCATTCATCTGCCTCGCAAAAATAGAGTTTTAGTCCTCGATCTGATTGATTCTACTGCAAATTTGGGAAACATAATTTTTGATAGATTAATTTGAGTTTAACAAATAAGGACAATTTGTTTTATGTTGATAGATAATGAAATGAATTCTTTGGAAATTTTCCCAACTGATATTTTAAAAATAAAATAAAAGATATGTCTATAGATATCTTTTTTTGTAAATATAAAAAATAATTTCTTTAATTTCAACTTGTTTATTCCTTCAAACATTTAACTCATTCCTCTTGTTTAATTTTTATTCTATCATCAGATATATATTTTTTTTTGTCTCTTCTTTTACTCCTTCAATTGAAATAAATTTTCTTTGTTTTGAAAATACAATAATATCATGAGACATATAAATTATAAAATATATGAAAAAATATATTATAAAATATTGTTAATCGCGACTAAAGCTCTTGCTAGTTAATTAAAATTACAAATTCGTTCCGGATATTTCATATATATATATCACACGAGAAATTAATAATCATCCTCTCTCCGAGTACTTTATAGAAGTTTATTCATGATTCTCACAAATTGGATCGTTGGTCATCGGTTAAGTGACCATCCCATGAAATCAGGGGCGTGAAGGTGAAATGGGAAATATCTCCATCAGTCCGTAGCGGGAGTAAATCAATTTCTAAAAGCAGAACGGAAGGTATTCCGTATCTGATCAATATTACCACGCATAGCAATTGTACACGTACATCAAGCTTTCAAAACCTAAAGTAGCGATCAATCATACAACACAACGAAAAGACATGCAAAAATTCTGAGACATCAGACATTTACATTTAGAAATTCTCAGATATTCACACAAATTACATATGCTCGTGAATTTCTTGAATTCTTAACTCTCATAATCTTCATTTTGTCATTATCACACACGGAAAGAAACAGTTTTACTAAAATATCTAAAAATTTAGCTAGATATAAATCTCTCTGAAACTAATTGTCCATCAAAATAATTGTATAGAATGTTCAAATTGATTGCTAGAATGTCAACATTTTTTGCAGCTCATTATGCTTGAGCGTCATACATAATAATCTTAGTAATTCAAAATTATTTTCAAATTTATATCTAGCAAAATTTTTAGAAATTCAGCAAAATCGTTTCTTCCGTGCGGATGTTTTGATTTTCGAAATATTCAGCTTTTCAGATCTTCACGTCCAGCTAGTTTTATTTCTTTGCGATTTTTTTGTTAACTGACACCTCGTTCGCAATTGCAACTGTGTGCAGAGCGCAACTGAAACACAAAGTACATCGCGCGAAGCAAGCTTTTGTTTTGCGGCACGAAAGACGCGCGAAAGACGAATGGTGAGCGCAATAAAAAAACGGCTCTCTGAAAAAAAAAGATATACGTAAACCGAAAGGAAAAAGGAGAATGGAAAGGTTGTCGGAGTTTGTAAGCGCGATAGCACGATCGGTGCAGAGATGTCTACCTATGGCGCAATACATAATTACGACATATGTAACGCATCAGCGGCATCACTGTATTAACCATGGCGTCTATGTACGCGTATTATGCGAGCATCCGCGTAACGACGCCGCTGATAAATATACAAATAACATTTAGATTTGCGCATCCTCTCCTTTTTCCCCGCCACCCCACTTCTATTTCTGCCCTCGAAACGCTTTTTCTTCCCTCCGCTAGAAGCCTACATATGCCATAATCGCACGCGTTTTAGCACCGGAGTCTTTTTAATCGTATCATCCATCCATCTATCCACCCTGCCATTCGTCCGCTGGAAAGGACGCCGCGGAATTTCCGAGTCTCTCTTGATTCCCATTGCCGCGACGAAGGCGTCCGTTCATGTGCGCGAATGCACGGGCGCATCGCCATAATGTCGGCTTTGTTCTACATAGCTCATAATTAGACCGCCGTGACAACTCGAATATCTTTCCTATTTCTCGCAAAAGTTCAAATCCTCTGCACCCCCCCCCCCCTCMCTCCCGTTTGTCCTCGTCGTTTCGTCTCTTCCAGCTTTTCAGGCATCGTACATCGCGTGCGAATCGCCCCTCTCCGCTTCCAGCCGGCATAGAGGTACCGTTTCTCATTCCTGAATTTTGGGGGGAGGGAATAAATCGCATTGTTGCGCGAATATGTTGAAATTAATGAAATCCACGGGTAAATATTCATCGCAAAAAAATCGTGTCTTTCTTAAGCGGCTTTCTGCATAAACTGTCGTTCACGCCCCAGCGATTAAATAATTTCTCTTTTTTGACAATTACACTGAGAGAAAACGAGATTGTGGCAATTATATTTTTGACGACTCTGTAATTTAAGTATCTGGCACTAGTTTTATAAAGTACCAAGAACTAAAGCAGTATTAAATACTATAAAAATATAGTAATGGTAACAATATATGTTACTATTAATTGATAGTGAAATAGCGACTCAACTATCATTACATAGTTATATAGACTTTATACAAATAAGATATAACTACTACATTTTAGTGTAGACAAATATTTTTTTAAAATGAAATACAACTAATTAATTATCGTTGAGATGACTTGAAAAAAACATTATTATTATTATGCGGCTATTTTTCTGTAGTTTGTTGAATAATTTATTATAAATGGTTTATATTACTACATTTTCTTAGTTTGTATTACTTATTCATTGTTGTTATTACAACTTTATAATACATAGTTAAGGCGCTATTTGTCCTCAAATTTCTAGTTGCTAGTACAACTTTTTTCTCTGAGTGTATATATTTGATCTATCTATGTATCATCGTGATGGCGAAAGCGAGTTGGCAGCGATGAAATATCGTGTTTTGATCCGAAAATATGCGTGGCATGAATATAATGCGATCGCAATAAAAAACGATTCGATATGTACTAGGAAAAATTGTATAATTGCAGAAATAAAATTTAAAAAACATTCGAGAATACAAGAATACAAGAAAGTTTCAGGAGAAGTGGAAATTTCGAGACACGAACATTAAGAATCTGAATTTCTTCGTGTGAACGCAGAAGAGCTGAGAATTTGATAGATTGATCTCGAAAAAAAATTTAGAGATTTAAATAGTTGAAAAATTACAACAAAAATTTACAAACGATTTATTTTCATCGCGACAATAGGACGCGTATTCCTAGAAAACCCTGACCTTGACGTTTCCATCTCTCTAAGAATCATCTAATGATCCCAGACGCGGTTGCCGCTCGTGCTCGCCTTAATTCGTGATGCGACCTTAGGTCGCCTTTTTTTATCAATCATGACACTATTGGAGTATTACATGCCGCGGACGGTTTCGTAATGCCAGGCGTCACGGCGGGCCCGTGAGGATCTCTTGCCGGCGCTGCTAGTCGCGATGACGCGAGTCGCGCGGGGCCACACAGAGTCCTAAACGCATCGGTTCCACACGTTTTCGAACTGTTGCCACGCTAACGAACAACCATAAATAATGCCGTTCCTCGGCAATACCCACCGCGTGAGACGTCGGTTGATTTATTGCCTACGAGCATTCGCCGGTGTATGCCGAACCTGATTGGCGCTCGCAGGTGTTGCGTTCGCGGGGAACATACCGGCTCCACCGCCGCGATGCTGTCAAGTCCAACGTGTTCCCCTGTCATCCGGAATCATCGATCGCTCCTTCCCTCCACCCTCCGCCTCCCCCATCCCGCGGCATTTTTCACACGCTAAGAAATAATCGCCGTCTTGACATCTGATTGGATACTTGGGGTTGCTTCTTGGACACCGAGGTCTTCCTCATGTCCTAGGAGCCACGAGTACCTAAGAATCTCACGATTCCCAGGCGCACGAATGCGCGAAATCGCAAGATCCTCGACCTCTTCTTTCTCTGAATCTTGAATTTTTTTTTTTAATATCTATGTGTGCGTGTGCATCCCCGACAGCGTGTAAAATTATTGAGTTTTTCTGTTATGTCCGCACGATTATCTCGCTACGCCCACGATTCATTCAAGGTAACTAACGCGTAATTGAAACACGAGTCGATCGCGAGTGGAAAACTTGGCGAATTAACTTATACGTTATCTCGTTAAATTGAAAACACGCGTAACAATGTTACGCCACGGGCGTGTTTCGTGTTCCGAGGCGTCGCAACCGTTGAATCCGTGTGCCGGGTCGGTCGGTCGGTCGGTCGGTTTGACGGGCCGACGGGCTGTCAGATACGTCACGATAGTGTCGGGCCTAGCGGCTCTCGATCGGATCTCGGCGCGGGGAAACGATAGCCGCTAATGTACGTCGCGGCGAACAAGAGGAGCCACCCAGGGCGCGCGATAGCAGGAAGACACGGACTTCGGAGGCTCTCCGCGCGCGGAGCTCCTCCGCGGCCGGAGGCCTCCGCGTCTCACGTCTCCGTCGTCTCGTACGTCCGCTTAAAGCGCGAGACCAGACGCGACATCACGCCGAGAATATATCTGTCGGGACTGTCGGAGTCCATTGGCACGCGTAATATAAACGATCTCGCGAATCGCGCCGCACAATGACGGTGATTACTGCCGCGCGAGAAAGATTACGGCGCGTCGCTCGACTCTGGAGACACTAAGAATCTCGGATGCCACCTAATCCGCCATTTTTAATCAGCGTAGAAGCCTACGGCACATCATAATCGCATGTGTGCGTGTATACGCGCAGCAACTTTTCCGAGAAAATTGTAAGATGCTGTTATATTCTTGAGGCAGAAAGTCGAGCGTCAAATAATTAACGAACAATCGAAGGATTAGATCGTTGGAAAGATTTTCACGACAAAGAGAGGATACGCGCTCACATCGTGTGACAATTTTAACAAACGCGCAGAATATTGGGAGCTGTCAAACCCAGATCGCCGGTGTTGTTACGGGAACAGGACAACAGAAATATATTTTATTATGATATGTAAGCGTTACATCCCTAGCGAAAATATTCGCTATAAATATTCAAGCGCATTCCAATAATCGGCGGTAATTCCCCAGACGTACGTCACATTCGCTGCAAACAGCATCGCAGTTTGCAACACCTGAAGCTGTCAATCACGCGAGGCTCCCGCCTCAAAATGCGAAAAGTCGTTTCTAGTATTCCCCCTAGTACTCCACCCCTTATTCCTACCTCAAGATCCGAGCCTAAGGATCTTCGTTGAGAATTGCGATTGAAATAACATCCAATAAACGTATCGATGCGTCGGGATCGTCTTGTAGAGCTTAACTTCCAGGAGCGAGCAAAAAAAAGAAAGAAAAAGGGATAGGAAAGAGCGGGCGGTAGGGAGGGGAGGCAGATTCGTAGACGGAGATTCGCCAATAGGAATTCCATACAATGCTAATTAAGGAAAGGGTTTATTCCCAGCCAAAGGGCACGAAAGGGAATTTGTAACACACGTGGGTCACAATAAGAGCGTTTATGGGATACAATATCCCGCATCCCGTGGAAGGCTCCTCGTGCGCTCCTTACCCCTTTTACCCGTGGCTTCTCCGCCCCTCGCTTCCTCGGAGTTATCCCGTTTCCCCGGGACAATGCAATTTCTTTTTTTTTATCGGCTTGGAGAAGCGTAACGGATCCCGACGACAAAGAGAAAGAGAGAGAAAGAGAGAGAGAGAGAGATCGCTCTCTCGCACCTTCAATTGATTTCCGCGACGATTATCAAAAAATATTATTTCTGCATAATCGATCGGGGACCATGGCACCTGGCGAATAAATTCGTAGACAACGGATTGTCATTGGCAAAAACGGATCGCGCGCATGGTATCGAATTACGATTCCCGAAGATATCTGGGAAGATCGGAACGATAGCGTCGCATCAGCGTGAGAAAAAGTATCCAATGTGTCGCGATTATATTCGAAATTGTTATAATCGAGAGAAATAAAAAATAACGTAGATTGTTATTTTATTTAAAATTAAAAAAAATCGTAGTCTCAAATCCTGATTTATGATGTCTAAAAACTTAAAAAAAAAATCATATTTCTGAACTTCCTTATTGTACATATACGCTTTTCTATTTCTGACTTTGAAACATTATTGCAATTCACGCAATCACGTTTAATATTTTTTCGTAGACAATGATCCCGACAAACGTTTCTTTCACGGCGGACTTACGCTCCGAGATTTCGGTTTCTGAAAGAAACGGTACTAATATACATCATTTGAGTGACTACGTGGGCGAGCGAGTGAACGAAAGGGAGGATCGTCTATTGCAGACAGCGGCTTCCGTCGCGAGGGAGATGGGGAGAAAAATCACAAGAAATAAGGGTGTCGAAAGTCGCGGGGCTGCCCACCTCCTCTTCTTCTCGTCCTGCACGAATACAAGTGTCAGAAACACGTGTCACCGAGATGCTCGAGCACTACTTTAAAGATGTCATCAAAATTGCTCGTCGATACACTCGTCTTATAAGTTCGCGCGAATAGCGGTATAACTTACTAATCGCGATGATAAAATCCTTTCTATTGAAGAAGTAAACGTATCAATGCAATATATGTGAGCAATGGTATTTTTCCTTCTCCGTTACAAATTCATCGCTAAAAGGGTAATTTTTTCGTCTTGCGTAATTCCGTGAATTCGCTTATTACGTCTGCAAAAAAAACATCTTTACACTCAGCGAAAAAAAAATCGTTGTCTGTCGCTGAACACATTCTCCTAACATTCGCGGTTTTCTTCCCCTTGATCGAGTCGCGGAAGACAAAGAGGGACAGAGACCACGGATTTAAGTATCGGCGCAAACAACATTTTAATTTAAATCCCTGCGCGCGCCGCCATTGTGGAAATCGGCGCGCGGATATGTAAATAGACTATCTCGACCACATCGGATAATTATCCGTTTTTCCGGGCGAGATCTGTTTGTCGGGCACTTCTGCAACCCCAACTCCCGTCGCATTTCCCAATCCCCACCCTCTATTCCATTTTATCGGGGCGGTGATCACTTTTATTCTGGATTGGTTCAGCGAGATTCCATGATAGCATTGATTAAGATATCCAACGACGATGTCGACATCGTCGCCGGCTTCTTTGATATCTTGATTTATTTTCCCTCGCGACGCCCCACGTCGATTGTTCGGCGTCCTCTTCGCGGCTTCGACGCGAATTTGCATTCGAGATTGATGCGAAGCCAAGAAGTCGGCGGGGGCCAAGAAAAATAAGACCCGTCGCCCTCGAGAACGATGCTGACGTAAATCGGCTAAGCTCGACGTTTAATTTACTTTCGACGGGAGTATATCGACGATTACTGCGCGAATTGAGGATCATCTTGAGAAGGGGGAGGAATCCATCGCGAACAATATGCGAATTTCTCGTCACCGAATAGAGCCGATCTCGTTCGCAATCATGGTACCTTTGGCAATCGAAGAAACACGAAAATATTGCGTGTCTTAGAAGAATGCACTGGTAAATATCAGAATCGAGTAATCATGTTTACTAGATTTAATTCAATAGCTAAAAGAAAATTGCTGGATAAATTGTTTCTTAGTTTAATATAGTTGCCACGAAAGAGTAACATTTAATATTCCCTGTAATAAAATCATAAATATTTTATCCATGCAGCACAGTAAAAATTTTAAACCTATTTTTATGCTTTAGATGATTTTTAACATGTATATTTTTATTTGCAACGTTACAAATCTCGATAATTAAATTTGAAAATCACTAGGTTGTTATTATTATTATTATTATTATTATTATTATCATCGTTATTTTCAGTTTTATCAATCTTATTGTTATAATTGTTTTTCATATTGTTGTTGTTTCAACGCGTAAAACCCGCAAATATACAGTCTGCATTTTGGAACCTTTACCCATGTAAACTTTTATCGTGGCAATCATTGCAATTCGGCGATGAATCGCAAATTGGCAGTTCATCGTGCACGCGTGTATGTATGTGAAATGGCATTTTCGCTGCGAAATCAAAAACCGATTGAACGGATTCGCGGGTATTGCGAATCGTAAATCGATTAGCAAAAGGATCGGATGTAAAAGCAAATTGGGAGGCTTGTTTACTACGGTTCACCAAACCGGATATTTAGCATGGGTGTAACGGTGTAATGGCGTGTAACGAAAACAGCAGCGGTATCACTGGCAGATACAACGTTTCGCACGCATTGCCGCGATTGCATAAAGTGCATCACACAATGCGAAATCGCGGCACACAACGCAAATATTTCAAAATATAAATTTTTAAAAAATCTGGACGTTAAAATAAATGTTATTTAATTTCACGACTATAAGCGCGTGAAACCTATTTTTATATTTATCTCCCTTTTTCTCTTTTCATAAATTGCATATTTGAAGTATCGTCCTGACATTCGAGCGCTGATAAAACAAGATATATGCCACGCAATATGAATGACACGCACTACAGAATGTTCGACAGAAATGCATTTGTATAAGCGCACGCTACCGAGTTATATTATCCCGGAAGGGATGAGTAGCTAGCCCTGTCCCAAAGGGACGTGTCCTTTAATAAGCTGTCCATTCATCCGGAGATCTACACATTTTCGATTTCTATTGACACTTGCGTGAATTGGTGTCATTGACCATCGGCAACGTAAATCCATTCATAGATTCTTCTTCTTGAAAAACCATTTATGGAAAAAAGTGACGCGATCATTATACCTGCGTGTGTTTTCTAAATATTATACATTTCCTTTTAAGTTAGCGCTCGTCATAAAAATATCAAAGAAATGTACGAGGGTTAAATGAAAAATAATGTTTCTATTACTCGTGTGACTAAATGAGAATATTTTAATAAATAAAACACAGAAATATAATTCTTAGAATGTGCTCTTTAATTACCTGTACTCATTTCTCATTATAATCATCAGATAATTAAATACATTTCAAACAGTTGAGCAGTTTCGTGAAGCCGTCACCGAAAGAAGTTCATCAATCACAAAAAAATCAGTGAGCACTCGATGAACTGTTTTCTCTGCTGAACGCAGTCATTGATTTATGTATCGAGAAAATTTGCTCAATACCGGAATAATAGTTTTTCCAGTTTTGGGCACATTTTGAATGTACAGACCAGGAGAACATTGACCTTTAAATGTGACCATTGCATTTATAAATAAACTTGTTTTATATATATATATATATATATATATATATATATATATATACTCCGGTTAATTTGATCAGCCAATTAAGTGTCAACTGTGATTGGTTAATTCTGATCAACAATAAATGCGATTGATTAACTCCAATGGAATAATCAGCTAAGAAGCTAACAAAATAATGAAATCGGCCTTGTAATCAGTTTTTATTTCAAGACAGTCTTAGACCTGTTGCACACAAGATGTGTCAACGCATTATATGTAATAAAAGCGATAATAAATCATTATTTTGTTCTTATGGAAAAGCGGTAAATAATTGGCTACTGCGTCTCCTCTTGCAATGTAACGCGTTCTGTGTGCAACAGATCTTAAGTAATGTCTAAATATGCTAATATGGCGCTGTATTTGGCTTATAACATTTGAAGACTGTACTTAAGATTGTCTTAAATATAAAAATCAATTATGGATGTTTTCCATTTGGTAATACAAGTATCGTTCTGTCTTTGATCGTTCTACTTATTGAATGCCAAGAAAGATAGATGTGTCGACTTGTGTCACCAAATGGAAAGCATTTGATATGCATAGAATCAGTTTCACTATCTCCGGTTAGCTTGATCGACTGATTAAGTGTCAACTGTGATTAGTCCACTCTAGTCACTGATTAAGTGTCAACGACCGTTTCGGCTTTCCTTTAGGCTATCCTCAGTGTATGAAAGTACATTCTCAACGTTCGATATTAAAATATAGAGATTTGAACGTCTGCAAATATAGATAATAAATTACATTAATTGATTACATTCTGTTAACTGCGGCATTGCTCTTATTAGCCTTTCTAAGATTAATTGATTATTGTTAATATTTCAAGAGCTTATCACATTAATAAATAGCTTACAATTATTAATATTGATAATAATTATTTCATTTACATTAAAATATTCCCATTCAGTCACGAGTAATGTTCATGGATACATTATTTTTTATTCAACTCGTTATATTATTGTGACGACCAATCGCACTGATACGCGCCTGACGGCATGACAGCTCGGCCGCCACTAAGGGGTGCGTTCGGGGAGACGCTGAAAATCTACAGCGCACGTAACGTGTAGTATGAATTTTCAACGCTAAATTGCTAATAATCTCCCCGAACATAGCTGTAGTCGTGAGTACGGACAGCGTTTCGCGGCGTGCTCCACAGATGGCGTCGAACCCGAATAGTTTCTCGTGAATAAGATCCGACAATCATCATTATATTAAGGAACCAACCGGGTAGAGATACGTGATATTGAAAAAGAAATTGGTGTACGAAGGTATAAAAATGGAAAAAATCAAAATTAAATAATCGGAGAATCGATATATTAACTTAATTATTTTTTTAATATGCGTCTATTAGCTATTATTAGATTCGAAAGTGGCTATTTTTAGGAGAGAAGGCATTATTGACTATACTTTCGCAATACGAATAAGCCCAATTTTCCATTTTACCAGCGAAGATAAGCTTATCTGTTTTTTTCTTTTATGTTTTTGGAATATCTTCATTCTCTCAAATTAAATATGAATGCATAAATGTGTTGAAATTTGCACTACCGTCGATAACATTGAAATGACAAACATTAGAATTTCAATTATTTTAAATTTGAGGCAAATGGTTCAGATTCGATATTTAATACAAAAAATACCGAATATCGATATATGGGACCTCAAAAACATTAGCAGTTAATAATCGATTATTCGAAAAAAAAATCGGATTTCGATTAATCAGTCAATATCCCTACGTACAAGTCAATCTATCCTCCCCCAGTCAGCAAAGTGAGAACTTTCACTCGCTAGCCACCACGGTCTTTCTCAAAGGCAAATCATCGTCAACTGACGATTACTTTACACGACGTGCACCTTTACATCAGACTCGGGTACCAATCGGATACCCTAGCCTATCACTATCTGGATAGTACAACCCGGTCTCCAGCTTAAGAATCCCGATGGCGCTTCGTCGCCAGTCGAGGCCGGCTCACGGAAAACCACCTCGACCTGTGTCTTCCGACGGCACGCCATTGATTAAAATCGATCTTGAGATTAGACATTAGGCGAAGATCCCGACTCTAGACAGTCGGTAGAACCCGGCAGAAAAAGACGCCGTGGATTCTGATTCCTATCACCAGGAACACATCTCGGCGAACCAGAATGCCCTTGGCTCTAATAACTTCGTGGAACATCAAGGCAAGTCAACCGCTATCACCGACGTACCAGGATAAAATACCACGCCTGCCACTTCCATCGTCTCCTCCGTCATCAAGTGACGCAGACTTGCCCACAAAGGGCATACAGGCAGAACGAAAACTACATGAACAGGGCATACAAACTGATACAATTAGACGTCAAAAAACATAGAATCATCAAAGAAGATTCATAAGGCCTCGTTGAAGCAACACTCGAGTCCTTTTCAGGAGTCCAACTAACTCATCACTGGGCCGCTCAACTCTCTCTTGGTTCCGCACAAAAATCAAACCGTTTCCTTTTCAAAACAAAGAAATTTTCCATTATTAAAATAAATCTTAAAAAAAAGATCAAGCGATCAAAATTATATTTTAATAAGTAATATTTGATATAATAACTTTGACTAGATTGTGTAAATGAATAAGCAAAGAATAGGCCAATGAATGATCAAAATTGATCAAATCTGGATCTTGATATTTACAGATAAATTTAAATTTTTCAATTTGACCTGCGCACCGAATACTCGGATTTAAATCGCAATCCTAAAACTGAAGCTAGAATATATCACAAATTATATTGTTTAAATATAATGTTGCTGGCAAAATGATCAATATACAAATATACAAATATACATAGATCCAACTTTGTCCATTCATTGGTCTGTTCCTTACTTAATTAAAACTGTATTAAAACTGTAATATTTGATTAAAAAGTGATATCTGATATCAGGTTCTTGTCCTGATAAAGTAAACTGCAATGTTCATGAAACGTTGATATTAATCCTTAACTGCCACACTTCTCCAGAATCGCAGTTGCCACTGGGACATCTCAGACCCCACCCACAAAAACGCTTATTCCAAAGAAGAAACATTACAGGAAATGCTTTTGAAAATGTTTGGTTCCAGCAGGATAGGGCCCCAGCTCATTTTGCCATAATGACTCGTAACTTTCTCATRAAGCACTTCCCAATAAATGGATTGGTAGAAGAGGTCAAATCGAGTGGCCACCTAGATCATCAGATCTAACCCCACTCGACTATTTTTATTGAGGATATTTGAAGAGCAAATACGAAATAAAACCGGCAACCATTTGAGCAAAAATATTAGACGTTTCAAATTCAATTGGACAGCAAATGCTAGAAAATGTACTGCAAAGTATCTACATCCGATTGGCACACAGTCAAGCAGTAAACGGACAACAATTTGAACATTTAATTCATTAATTTTTTAATTACGTCTAACACGCACGCGTGCGCGCGCGCGCGCACACACACACACACACACACAAGACTCACTTTGATCAAGCATCTCGAAGAGGTGGATATCCGATCGATACCCACCTCCACGTGGTACACTTTAGCCGGCGATACTTAAACTTTGAAGGTTTGTAACTCAAGAAGATCTCAAGCAAAAAGGGTTTGTAATCAGTGTTTCGGAAACGTCTTGACACCAACTTTAAAAATGTGTAATAGAATTATATAGAAAATAGGAGTTTCCATTTAAGATTTCAAAGTTGACTTTCACAGTGTGTCACATGAAAGTCATTTCAATATAACCTTCTTGAGATCTTCTTGAGTTACAATATAATAGACCACTTGATATACTAAAACTTTTGCATTGAACATTTTCTTCCATAATCATTATTTTCCAAGATATTTGATTCGTTACAAAACTTTCTCCCATCACTATATATAACTAAAAAACTATATATTTTAACTTAAGATGACAAGAAAAATGATTTTTGTTCCCAAAGTTTTTCTTTCAAAGACTGTTCGTCAAATTTGACTATTCAATTCTGGTATAAAAGAAAGTAACTTGCACTTTTTTCTATTGTCATTTATAAAGGATGTTTATAAAGGATTTGTTTTCTTCGCTCTATTGATGCTTTGTATGGAGAAATGCATTGGTAAATTCATTGTTCGAGAAGAAAAGAAACATTAAGAGAAGGTAGAATGAATTATTATTGCAAGAATTATTGACACAAAAGAATGAAAGAAACCGCTTTTAAAAGAACGATGTAAGAGAGATAGAGCATTTTTTTCATAAGTTCGACATTCGAATTTTTAAACAACTAATTATTAGGATTAAAATGCACTAATATGATAGAGAGAACTTTCTTTACATTTTCATGCTAGGAACGATTTGTTCGGTATATATTATACAGTGTGTCCCAAAAGTTCGGTATTAATGTCTTGTGAAATGTGTATTTCCTTGAAGGATGTTTTGGATAGGGGCTGTAGAGTTTTAAGAGGGTTTGGAATCTCTAAATACGGAAATGACAAAGGATCTCTATCTCTGTTTATCCCTCCAACGCACATACACAAGAGGTGTAAATCCGACCGGGCAACCTGCACGTTCACTTTGTGTAATGCTAATACCGGCGGTACTGTAAATTTTGAATCCCATAATTCGGAAAATTCTTATAGAAAAAAACTAATATTTTGGAACGTTTCAACATCAGGTACAAGAATGTGAAATAAAAAGTAGGGTGTTTCATTAAAATTCAAGATCTTTACCTGACCGTAGTGATGGCCACCTAAGATCATTCTAATACTACTATTTAATGCGTCACTTAAAACTCGACAGCTTTTGTATAAAATTTTTCAAAGAAATGCACATTTTTTACGAGATATTTAATTGTCATTCGACAAAGCCGGTCGGTTTTGTCAAAATGCTTAAAAATCTTCATTAAAATCGGTAATACAAGCCAGCAAAATGTACGATGATGATGACGTACTTATTGCTTTAGCAGCATTTATAATTATTGCATCAAAACAAATAAAATCGCTTTGTAAATGAAGATTTTGGGTGCGACCGAGTCTTTGTAGTGGAAATAGATATAGAGCTAGTGATTTAATAACTGACTTGTTATTGGACAATGTTGAAATATTAAATCTTGAATATAGATGCAACGATTCAGAAACTTCGGATGTCAAGTAGTGAATTCGAAAATTTATTGATTGAACCAAAGATCAGTAGACATGACACCATCATCAGGAAAGCCATTCTTGCAAAAGAGCAACTTGCTGTGACTTTTAGCAACCGGGGATTCTTATCATTCTCTTATGTATCTTTTTAAAATTTAAAAAGATACTGCACTATCCTCACTGCATGATTTAGCTCGGCTTCTTTGGTATTTATCGACTTCGATCGATAAATCCGTCGGCATGCCAACTGACATTTTGGTGCCGAATGACACTGCCAATTGAGATGACCCTTTAGCAAAGGGTCTTTAAGACGTACCCACTATTACAACATTACTGAATAGCTTTACCATTCGGCAAAGCCGACCATAATAGAGACGCGGCTTAAAATATAAAACAATTAAATAAATTAACGTCAAATAATGTATTTAAAAATTTATATAATCTAAAATCCATATTTGGTGTTGATTTGTTGATTTATTCATTTTATTCAATTGATTTATTTATATAACGATAAAATTAAATTTAGTTATTGTAAATATAAAGCATTTTCATATGAGAAATAAATAATTTGTAAAATAAGTGTCAAAGAACATGCTATAGCTCCTTACCCATATAGTACAGAACGTTGAAAAAACATTGCAGAAACATTGTAATGTTGAATGTTGAAATGTGAATGTTTTTTTCAACGTTGAATCTAAATTGATTTTTCTATATTAATTGTTAATGTTTCTGCAATATTGAAACAACATTGAACAAATTATATCTTTTGATATAAACTTCACTAAAATCGTTTACCGGAAGGAGTATGCGACATCGCCAGACCGCGGCAACGTTTTACTTCCTCATGTTTAAAAAATTATTTAATATTCACAAATTTATTTAATATACACTGTTAAATATGTCATGAAGTTTCATGAACTTTTAATATACACTATTGAAAATTTCATGAAATTTAATATACTTTTAAGTTATACAATTTGAATTTAATTTCATGACATTACATTAAATTTAATGTATTTATAACTGAAAAGTATATTTGTGTACATGCACATGAAATTTAACATATATTTCATGAAACTTTATGAAATGTAATGTACTTTTCATAAAATTTTATGAAATTTCATGTACACTTTCATTACATTTAAATAACTATTGTAACTTAGTTTTCAGTTAAATCATTAATTACTTTTAATTTCGTTCATAACTACGAGTTTTATTTACATGTAAAGGAAGCGTTTCTAACAGTGCAGTAACTTAAGCCTGCGGCACACAATGCTTGTTTTCTTGAATTGCTTGCCAAATACTTGCTAAATTACTAAAATTATATTACATAGAACGCAGAATTTTTAATAATTTACTAAAATGTAAACAATCTGCAAAAAAACAAGCATCATGTACAACCGGCTTTACTCTGACTTGCTTTGTCCCCCAATAAAGTATATATCTTTATATATATATATATATATATATATATATATATATATATATATATATATATTGGGCTTTATTCAATCGGTCGGGCAGTTGAAGCCCGACCGATTGAATAAAGTATTGGAAAGCATAAGCACTTAGTGCCAGTCTTAAACTTTAAAGCACAACGGACACAGCCCAGTAATGCTAACGCTACGCTAGTGCCGTTTATAAAGCGCTATTGCGCTATTGGCTTCATGAATAGTTTTGGTAATGTTTATAGCATAAATAGCGTCTTCCTGAACGCACCTCATGTTGTGCGATCTCATGCGCATGTATTTAGCGACTCTTGAGTTCAATAGTGCACAAAATTTAAAATCAAATGGAAAATAAAAAATCGATTAGTCGTGCAGTATTTCTATTATATATAGTTCTATTCAAAATGGATCTATGTGAACAGTGGGGTGTATAGACAGTAGTGCTTATTGGTAACCGCTCCAAACAAAAAAAATAATATATCCTACCTGCTTGTGACTTAACTGCCTAGAAATTGCAGTTTCTGCCTAGAAACAGTTCGCCTGGAATATTTCTAACCCATGAAAACAGTGGGGTGTGAAAACAGTCTTTAGAGACAGTAAAAATTTATTTGGAATTCGGGGTGTGAGGATAGTATTTCTAAAGCCTATATTTATTGATTTTTAAGATGCGGAAACCAAACTATAATTGCCGATGTGCACCTAAGAAAATCTGAATTCTACGCGGAAGTAGAAATACTATCCTCACAAATTCCAAATGGGTTTTTTTACTGCCTTTGAAAAGACTCATGAAAGTGACTACAGCACATGCTTATATTGCGGTGTTGCGTGGCTATGATAGAGTTCCTAACTTCAATAGTCGTGAACTTTAATGATTAACACGTTTCCGCCGGGGCGACCCACCGGTAGGTTGCCATGATTCACCATGGGTCGTCACGATACAAATCACAAATGGTTTTTCTTGTGTTTCTAATGTTATCATCGCTAAAAAATACTAAACCTTCCAAAAAACATAATCGTCATTTGGGAAATGAAAGATATGGGTCCATTCGCCTCTTCGAAATTATGTCAAATAAACGTCCTGGGAACGTGTTAATTAATTGATGTATTCTTCTAGATCATCCAATAGCAGCGAGCGCTTACGGATCCGCTCCGCAACAGTTGAGTCTGCTGAACGACCAATATCTCGGTTTGCGGAACAGAGCGACGCTTTTTTCTGCAAGATTCTTTCGTTTCATTCAAAAACGCGTTTTTGAACAAGCCTAATTTTATTATTTTTAAGATACTGGAGCTAAACTGTATAATTACGAAATTTATATTGCTAGGTTGAATAAATATTGAATCTATGTTGAATCGATATTGAATTGCAACATCTGTAAGACATAGATTCGGACATTAGACGTTTTTGCAATGTCTTTTCAACTTCAATCTATAATTCGCGATTGTAATTTAATGTTTCTGATGTTGATTCAACATTAGTGTATGGGTAATTCTGTGTCTATGTTTTTCTGCGATCTGAAGAGGACTCAAAATTGAACAGAAACACGTAAAGTAATATAATGCGATTTGTCTTTAAATTAAAATTGCTTTTATCTGATATAATAATTTTGCGCGCTTTGATTCTTATGCCTTTCTTTATTTTGTTAATTTAGATATCAAAGAAGCTTTTATGTAACTGTTTATAAACTTTTCTCCAAAATTAAGTGGAAAAAATTTTATCAACGTATCGCAAATTCTCAACCAGCAATTCATCACGGCTTGTGTTTATAAATATAATTAAGCTACGATATTTGATGCTTGAAATTTTTACTTCCGTAAATACGATGATGATGCACACGCTATGTCGGTTAGGAATAAACTTTTCTACGGATATAACTCTCTATAAGAGAAATATTCTAAATAAACTTTTTAATAAACAAATTTTATTATTGATGTATCTAAAATAATAATTAATTTCTTTTTAGATTGATGAGAAATCTGATTGTGAAGAGAATAAAAATCTGTGCCACGAAGCATAAGAGATTGGAATTATATATATGTAATTATATAATTTTAAAGTTTAAATATACCAGATTTAACATTATGTGCATAAAAAATTGCATCATGATTGAAATATAATGTTAAAATTTTATATCATTATTCTATAGCTCCCGCGTAATATAATAATAAAATGTAAAATTTGAAATAAAAAATATAAGACATTCTATATCAAATTAAAGTCATATATAAATTATATGCAACAAATCCTTCGAGGTAGATTTTAATCCGCAAGCGACTCGCAGTCTTTCAAATTATTGAGGCATAATTTACGATATCGTTTAGCGATATGTTATGCACAAAGAGATAGCATAATGTTTAAACAGCAGTTGGTGACGTTTAAGATTGGGTATTGCGATAGAAAACTTTATCATTATAATCCCAACGATATTATTGGCTCGGGCCATTGAGACGTGACAGGAGTTAACGAGTCAATCGCAATTCCTTCGACATCACTGCGAAACACGCCTACCGATAAATAATGTTTTATTACTTAACGCGCTACCAATCGCTCGCTCCTACGGGCATATTAAATTAAATCAGCGATCATCGAAAGTCGCTCCAGTCGCCACGCCTCGTTTCTCGACGAATATTGCCTGGTAAAGGCTGGTTCACACGATGCCATTGCGTCATTCATCATTCATTCCTCTCCGAGTAAAATTTTTCGAAAAAAGAGTGATAATTTATGTAACCTACCATGATTATGTTTACATACACTATACTAAAAATCTATAGTATACGCGTTACCTATACTATTTTCAGTATTGGCAATGCATATATCGGAACGCAGCCTGAGTGTCGCATACATAATTAAAATAATTAATTAAAAATTTAATTAATTTCGAGATTCGATCGCGATTTATTGTAGCAAGTTCAAATCAGTAAGTCTAATTCAACAGCGTAAAGTACATCGTTGTTAGCATGTAAGAACCGTACCGAAAAAACGTTCTCAAAAGAGCATCATATAATCCAGGGCTTAATATGCGAATCGTAATTTTTACCAGCTAATAAATCGACCAGTATCACGCCCAGACCGTGACTGATTCGGATGTTAATGCGAAGGGTGCGACCTAATATATAGTGGATGGCAATAATAAGCGTTGCCGACGTGGGTTTCGATGTCAATGGCACCGATTTTTCTCGCGAAAGAGGAGCGTTCGATTGTCAGCGGGTCGCTTTGAATTTCATAAGCTAACAGTTAATGTAACAGGCTGTTACATCAACGGATGCCAACGAATAAAACGTGGCTTCTTGCTTTCGAAAATCATTCGTTTAGACTATTAATGCATCTGGAAATGCAGTTATTAATAATAAAAAAAAAAGTATTTATCATAATTTCCACTATGAAATTTATCTATCTAGAAAATTCATTTTTTTTTTAATGATCTAGTTATAATCTGAAATAATTGCAGTAAGACTATATAAAAAAATATTTTTCGATTTTTAAATTGCGAGAAACCTGGAAAACTACCGTAAAATCAAGATCGGCTTAGTATTTTAATTATGCTTGTCTTACTAAGAAGATTCAACCTTAAAAAATATAAAAAAATGAAAACGTGACAGAAAGAAGTGGCACAATATTCTTAAGAATTTTTAATAGATGAATAGTCCGCATTATTCGTTCAACTCATTCTTCTAATGACGATCGCATAACGATTGATGTCGGATTTTCCGACGACGGTACAATGAGACAAGAAAGTCCCATGGCAAAATCGGCGAGAAATTGGCGCGGCACGAGCGATTTGACACCGTCTATTCGGCCGATTGGCCCATCGCATGCCATTTCGACGTCGTACTCACGGGGAACCGGGGGTCCACTGTCATGCAAAACCGCGACACGAATCTCGAATCCCGATACGATTGCCATTCGCACCGGTGTTCCTGAGGGGAACGCCGTCATAAGGGAGCCGGATTCGAGAAATCGAATCGGGCCGAATCGATGTTTCTACCCGATGCAATACGATTCCGTCAACGCGGATGCGACGACAATATTTTTTCTGTTTTTTTTTCTCTTTTCACCGCTTCGTTCTCACATCTCCTCCCGTGCGACAACAATTGCGATTTTCAAGCGGTCCACTAAATTTCCCTCTATTTTTTCAAACTAAATCGGCGAATTAAATCAGCGAAAAATAATTAATCAGCTTAAGTTTCGGAAAAATTGCGAATATGCTATTTTCCTTTAAAGCAACTTCGTGTGTTGAATGGCATTATTTATAAAAATGTTTAAACAGAGATTACGTCTGATCTTATAAATCATATGACGGATAAAATATATGTCGCTTCAATTTAATAAATTTATATCTCCGACTAAACCGAGAGTTCCTGAAATTTTTTTATATATATAGGATAAATTCAATCTTACATTAATCGGATATAATTATTCAAACAAAATGATGAACATGCTATAAATTTATCTCTAGATGCATTAAATGTTCTAATGTCTTCAGAGAAAATATTTGTTTGGGCAACTATCACAAATAATCAAAAATTTCTTATATCTTATTTAAATAAAGACAATTCATTACCATCATTTAATATTTTAATCCTTACAATATCATGTGAAAAACGGTACTTTATTTATACAAACAAGGGTATTTCAAATTTGATCTGTTTCATCTATTTAAAGTGATTCAAAAAATTTATAAAATTTATAAAAATTCATGAATATAGAGTTTTCAAGTTTGTAGAATAAATGTTTGTACTTCATTTTGGAAAAAGATAAAATGTAATATAACTTAATTACCGAAAATTAATCAAAGGTTGGATAAAAGCCTTATTTGATTTACAAAATTGTAACTTTTTGTAATAAATGCATATAGAAAAATGATGCTAGGGTTTCCTAGTTTAGGTATAAAGCTTTGAAAAAAAAAAATATGCGAATTTCAAATTCTTCAAAAAATATAATTATTTGGACACATGAAAACAAGTGATTTTCAATAAGGGGCAAAAAGGAAAAATCGAATAAAATATGCATTTTTTTATACGAAATCTTCTTCATTACAGGATTCTTCTCCGAGAGACTAACGTTACTTTGTTTGCACATAATGAGGCAATTCGACCTCTCAATTCTACTCTTTAAATCCATTTTTTTTTAAATAAACGTTTTTTTTAAATTATTTTTAAATGAAAACAGACATTCGGATAATAATTTAAAATAGAAATAGAATATAAATATACAAATAAAGGGTAGTGAAGCTAATTGTACGTGCTAATACATTATATTTAAAAAAAGTAATAATAAAAATTTTTTTACACGGTCTTGAAATCCAAACATTTCGACTTGCCATCAAGCCATTTTCAATGGAGACAAAGATATGGTTAATAATAATCCGTAAATATAGTTGATATCGCGTAATCAAAAAATGTCAAAAGGAAGTCACAAAACGTCACGTTGGTCAAATGTTGTATATAAAATTGTTGCAATGTTCGTTTGTATCATTAAAAATTAACATTGGAAGTCGGTACTTGTTGTTAACCGCCTTTCTTTTAAATTTAAAAAAAATTAATAAAAAATGAAGTATACATAATTAACTCGGTGATTGAAAAAAAAGAAGGAAAGAATCTTTATCTTTGTTTTTTATGGTAGAGTGAAATCAATTATTAGTATTAATGTCAAAGATGTAATAGAGGAATGAAGAAATGAAAGGTAAAAAAGTATAAGTTTCATCAAAAAAGAAGGCATAAAGGAAAAGGAAAAAGATGCGTGTAAAAGTGAGGAGAGGATTGAGCGTTGATTGGAAGTTAACAAATTGAATAAACGCTTCAGAATACGCTTCAGAAAGGAACTCAGTATCATTCGGCTTGTTCAAACAATTTTTTTGTTTAATTAAGTAAATTATTTCAAAAATTAGTCTTTTATTATAATTGTGTACTCTTTGACGTTCAGAAGTTTTTACTTACAAAAAGGCAGGTATGCCTCGCACGTTTATGAACTAATAAAGACCCGATATAAACAATTTCTAATCGGCCGTTAACGTACTCCCTACCGCGTAATTCGATACGTTGCTTCTTTCGTAAATCGATCGTGCGTGTAAGTCGGTTATAGCAGGTAACCAGGTTGTACCTGGCTATTCTGTAAACCATAAAATTCAAAACCTCACAGAAGTTTTAAAAAAAGCGAGCTAAAAGAGATTTATAGCACGAAAAAGTGATGTAAATTAGTTCATATATTAAGTACTTTACAATGTTTTCACACTAGAGAAAAAGTAACAAGCTTGATTAACAAAACATTTATTATAAAATGCATTTTGAAACCTACCTGAATTTCTGCTCTGAGAAAAAAGTTATAGTGATAGTAACAAAAAAAGAGAATTATTCACAAATAGCCAATTTTCATTAGACAATTTTGTTAAAATAGTAAAATGTAATAATTTTTTGATTAGATAAGCAAAATTTTGAAAACTTTTTGAATTAACAATACAATTTTATTTGATTACTCATGTTTTGTGAGTAACATTATAAAATTGGCAATTAGAAAATAAATTTTCTTTTAGTAACAAAATAATCTATTATGATAGAAAATGTTTTGAATAAGTGTAGTACAGAACGATACGATACCAAGTTAACCAAATATTTTTGTAATAAATATTTAAATTTAATCAGTATTACTAAATAATTATGTATGGATAACAACATACAGATACATGTTTAACATATGATACTGCGTGAGAGGACTGAGTAGAAAGAATAGAACCTGTGCAAACATGTAATACGTAGTAGTGCGAACGAGAGATCTTCGTATCGAGCGTTACAGCCATGAAAAGATGTAAAGCTTTTTCTTATATATTAGTGGTTTGTTCTGGACATTAAAAAAAGCAAGTGCAAAGATATAATAAAATAATTAATAGATAATAGGGTGATAGACACAATACAGATATGATCGTTCATTTTTCGGTTATTAAAACATTGGGGCTTTCCAGATCTTATAGAAAGCTTTACAAGTGAGTAAAGAATATATTCTATTTATATAATCTTAATTATATTTTATGTACATAACCTTTCATTTATATATATATATATATATCGATAAATTTCGTTTATGTATTTCCGAAAATGTAATATATGTGAAGTGGCGCCCGTTTGCCCATATTGCAATTGACCATCAGCCACTCACAGCGCTTGAACAATGAAAAGCCTCTAAGTTGCTGTGAGTGGCTGTGGTCAGTCGCAAGGTGGGCAAACGGGACGCTCCCTATATGTGACATAAATCTATTACTATATAAATCGGCTAAACGCATTTTGTGATATATTAGTCAGTGAAAGTCAAACGAGAATACGAGTCATTGTGGGTCAAGCCGAAAATCGTAGACCATGCAAGGTGAAAGGCACGTAAAATAAAAGATAAAAAAATATATATGAAATTTATTTTTCTCTAGAAAAAGTTTATGATCATTTATTAATATTGTAATAAATAATTAATTAATTCTTTAAAATTTATAAATAAGCATTTTTTTAATATGTAGGAAAAGAAATTTGTTCATAATAAGAAAATATTTATTGTATATTAATAAAACTTTTTCGGATATATACTCTTATGTAATTGTTTTGTTCCAATAACAAAATATTCTATTTTTAACTACAAAAGGTCTCTGAACATCATACGAAATAGTTTTGTACTATTAAATAATCAGTTTACTTAATAAATTCAACAAATTAATTTGGGGGTGATAACAAACGGTTTGATTGGTCACATATCAACAAATAGTTTTAGTGTCAGTAACCAAATTTTTGTTATTCATACTAAACATTTCTCTCAGTATGGTTATCAGGATAGAACTCAATATCTTATAATTAACATTTGATAGATAACTATAAGGATTTGGTTAGTATTTTTTCCAGTTAAATCTATAAAGCTTTTAGTTATACTTACTAGAAGTTCCCCAGGAGTAGTACACGGCAAAAATGCCGCTAAATAGACGCTATTTTCATAAATAAAAAAATCACACAGAAAATAATAAAATATGCAGCATTATGAGAGTTTTCAACGATATTCTAATAATATGATTCTTTGAATGCAAATCCTCAAAATTGTGTTTAAAGTCGAAAATAAATAATGCAGCTTTTGTGTGCGTGTGCGTGTGTGCGTGTGTGCGTGCGTGCGTGCGCGCGCGCGCGCGCGCGCGTGTGTGTGTGTGTGTGTTACAGTAGTTTTTAGTTCTGTATAAAAATTAATTCGGGAACCTGATAATTCCTAGAAATTATGTTCAGATACGAGGTTCGATAAATCAAGTAAATTTTTGCGCGATGATGCCCCAATGAATTGTGTAGTATATAAGAAAGTAACACTATTCAAACTACCTCATAGGTTCAACGAAAAGCGACGCTTAGTTTACATCTGGCAGTGAGCATAGCAGCAGTTGTCGTAAAAATGGAGGACGACGAATTCTGTGATTAAATATTTTTATTTAAAAAAGTGGACGGCTGCGCAGATTAAAGTCGAATTGGACGAAGTTCATGGGGACTCTGCACCAGCGTTGAAGACCGTTTATTTTTGAATTAATGAATTTTTGAATTAATGAATAATGAAAAGAGGACATCAACCAAAGATGAAGCGCGCCCCGGACGTGCAGTTAAAGTCATCACGCCAGAAATGATTTTAAAAAATCCATCGTATCGTCATGAAAGATCGTCGAATAAAAGTGCGTGACAGCTGAGATTGTAGGCATTTCAGTAGATAGGGTACATATCCTGCACAAAGAATTAGAAATGAAAAAGCTTTGTGCATGATGGGTGCCGCGATTGCTGACCATCGATCAAAAACGCCTCCAGTCACAATAGCAAAATTGCATGAATTAAAATTCGAATTGCTGTCCCATTCGCCCTATTCTCCTAATTTGGCTCCTTGTGACTTTTTTCTATTTTCAAATCTCAAGATCTGGTTCGGGAGAAAGAAATTTTCGTTCAATGAGGAGATCAGAGGCTGCTGTGGATGCGTACTTTGAAGGCTTTGAGACTTCCCACTTTTCTGAAGGGACTGTTCCAAAAAATTGGAATACCACTGGACTAAGTGTGTAGAGCTTCAAGGAGACTACGTCGAAAAGTGAAAAAGAATTTTCCAGAAAATAAATGATTTTGTTATTTTTTTATCTAAGATGTAATAATGGCACCTAAAATATTATTAGAACATCAAATCTTATGTCTCCCACAGTAATATTATGTGCACGGTAGCTAATTGTAATAATTAGCTCGATTATCAAAAAATTTTGATTTATTTAACAAAAAAGAATCAAATTAATCAAACTCATCAAACTTTAATTCCTACAAGATTTTTGATTTGTCTATTTTCGATTTCAGACTGATTGAATCTATCAGATTTCCATTTAATGCAACCAGATTTTTTTCCAGTGCAACAATAAATTTCATATTTCCCTTTTCATGAGATTATATTTTTTATTGTTAAAATCTAAAGTGATAGAAAAGCAAGCTGGATTTGAACTAATGATCGCGAATTGAAGCAATAAAATATGTTAGAAACAAGTCGCGCCAAATCTTATTGAAATTAGCAAGTTGGTTTTTGCAAAATAATTGTTGTAAGATATGAGGAAAAAAGGCAATTATGAAAGTAAAAAAAAACTGAAACGCCCTATAGAGATTTAATCTAAAAATAGACGTCCTAGTGCGATATGACATTCCGATATGAAGAAATTCCTTGCGAATAAAGGAAAGATGAAAGAAAGAAAACATTGAGGTAATGGAAAGGAGAAGTCAGAGAAAAATGACAAGTTGGTAGCGAGGCAGGTATTTGACAATAAGTAGAACTAACAATAAGAGGACCACCTTTCTATAATAAAGGTGCAAAGATTGGCAAAGGAAACCGCGCTTTGTATTGTCCTTCATCCGTGTCTTTGTCCACTATGCAACGCTTTTTCAGATAATAGGATTTACTAACACGAATTTATCGTTGTCTCACTAAACTGAATCCCTTTCCTTTTAAACATGTCCTTTGAGTCTTTGTTCAGCTCCTCCTATCCATGTAACGTTGCGATTATTTATTTAAGTAGTGATTCATTGCATTGATTTTCTAATAATTATTATATTCATATCATAAAAAACATTCTGGTATTACAATTAATCTAATTAATGTCAGAAATAAAATCCACTTTGTACAAATTAAATTCTAAAGCGTTAAATTCTAAAAAAAAAAAAACCAAAAATATATTTTAAATAAATTAAACATCGTTAATTTAATCAAAAGATGCTAGGCAAAAAGTTACTTCCAAAAAAAATATTCTTTTGATCCAATAGCGAAGAAAGAACACATAATGTCAATGTCCGAATAGAATGAATACAATCTCGGCCATTGAACGACCAGCGGAGATTCCTCGTGACGAAGAGAGAAAGATCGGCGTCGAGCGGTCTGGTCAGGGAATGCGTTTGAATTTTCAAGCGAAGTTGTCTATTGGTAGCTCCCACCCGGTACCCTGAAACCCGATACCTTTCACTCTCTCGCCCCAGTATAAGATATAGCGCAGGTAGCTAGATCGGGGTAGAAGAGAAGAAAGAGCACGTAATATGTGTATATCTGTGTATATGTGTGTGTGCCGAACGTTCCACGATACTTATATGCGGTAGCAGGTGTTAAGCCACGATGAAACTGGCAAACGCCTTCGACACTTTGAGGAAAAAGAGCGTGTTATTCAACAGCGAGCAGAGAATGTAAGAAAAAAAAATGGAAAATCTTCTCGCTTCTCCGATTTTATCTTGTATAAACGCGAACTATTCTATAAATATTTGTATTATTCTAAATGTATGACTTATTCTGAATAAATAACTCTTATTTCCTCTCTCTCTCTCTCTCTCTCTCTCTCTCTCTCTCTCTCTC
>JANQDE010000006.1:4221253-4282454 GCA_037157785.1 Cephalotes varians | reverse complement strand
TGTATTAAACATAATTAATGTTTTTCAAATTTTAGCAAATTTTTTCTAATTTAAAGATTATTTATCAATCTTACATTCCACTTAGTTATTTATGAGTTCTTTATGAGTTTTGTCTCGACAAATTCAGATCTTGATAAATTCTTGTACTTAAAGAATGGCGAATTATTCTAAATGAAGTAATGGATATCCTGACTCTTGGCGAATACAACAGGAAAACACAGACATGCTTTCCGTCATTAGTTGAGCTATATCTTCATCTTCGCCATCCAAGTGCTCAGCAAGTGATAAATATTGAAAGAAGAGCTCGCAGAAATACATTACATCAGAGACAGATTAACAGACTTTCAAACAATAATAACCTTAGACTCCTTACAATTTTGGGCATAGTCTATTTCAATCCATATATTCGGCAAATAAAATGTGAATTAGAAAGCCCTCGATCTGCGGCTCATTGAATGTTACAATCCGTACAATACTATCCTTATCATCCCATATCAATCATATCATCCCCTTGGTACAGGAATTGAGTGAGAATGATTCCAGACTGAGAGTTCAATTTTGTAGATGGACTCGGTGCATTGGAGCAAAATCCAAAATTTTTTTGAATGTCTGTTTTAGTGACAAAGTTACATTTCATAGCATTGGCAATCTTAATAGACACAATAATCATTATTGATCGCCAGTAAATCCTCACTAATATCGAGAGTTACCTAATCAACATCGTTGAAACCTTCACGTTTGGGATTGGGATATGTAAATATCTCAAATTATTGGCCCGCATTTTTTTGAACGTACAATCAATGATCCAATTTACTTTGATTTCTTCCAAAATCATTTGCTGATATATTTTAAGAACATTTCACTGGATATCCGCCTTTGCTTTCAATAGGATGGTGTTCCAGCACTCTCAAGATGTTCGGGTATTTTTAGATGAACAATATCTAAATCGTGACGACCGTAGCGTAGAGAATTGTGCGTTTGCTCTCTGTGCTAAAGATCCGAGATCCTTCAAAATCCAGAATATAACAAATTTTTGTTTACTCGTTCACCCGCTGATTTTCCAATCAACCGATAGTCAGCGCTTCTGGCGATTGGATAGGATTCTATAGACTAATCACTCATAAATCTAAAATCCAAACCGATTAAAGAAATAACGAATACAACCCTCGGATTCCAGACTCTATTCAACGAGCATCTAAAACATCCGAACACTGGCGCATCTCAGCTAGCACAACTATCCAAAGAAATGACCCACTTCAAGATCAGGATCATGGACTTCAGCGAAGTGGGACCTGTCATGATCTGGAAGAAAACGATCAACACTAGGAAAAATGTTATGTTATATGAACTAAAATTTTGCTGTAACGACAAAATAATTTGGTTAAAATGTACCGAACAAAATTGTTTAGTTGGTATGAACAAATATCTTTGTTATTTACATTTTGTTCTCATAACGTAATGCTTTTATTACAACAACCAAAAACATTAACAAAAAATGAATTTTGTTGTGGAAATTAAACGTGTTTGATAACGTAAATCGCTTTATTCCAACCAAATGTTTTTATTACTTAAACAAAATTTTTATTTAGAGATATTAATTTTACCGTGATTTATATATAAATGTTATTACCTTTAGCTACTCAAATTTATATGTAATAAATACAATATAATAAAAAATATATTTATTATAAATTTATATAATTGTATGTGCGTGCATACATATATATTAATTACATATACATCAATACATACATATATTTATTAGAAAATAAAAGTTTACTTACAGTTTACTTACTATTATAATAATATAATATTATTATGTTTACGACTTGTAAGTAAATATCATTGGTGAAATGGATAAAATTAAGATATATAACATTTTAGTATTTAATCGTATACTACGTAGAAATTGCCACCTACAATTGTCTTAGTTAAAGGAAAAGATTTACATTTACATATATCTTGTAATTTTAAAAACAAAAAATGCTCAGTTCACCTCATAAGGATAAAAATGAGACAAGAATCCAAGAGTTTCTAATTTTTCAATTATAAAGAAAAACTTATCATTATCATTAAGCAATAGCTGTAATAATTCCTAAAGAAGGTAAAATATCTTGGACTCCTAAACTTAAAATTATATTAGATTTATAGGTACAATTGTTTATCTTAATCCATTTCACTAGTAATGATGAATTTGGTAAATAGTTTTTAAAACTAAAAAAAAAAAGGATGATTTTTAATCGTAGTGTCACATGTAAAAAAGCACTTCTTCTTGAAATGAAAATTCTTCTAAAATTCTATCATTCAGCATAAATTGATTGTTTTGTATCAATGTGAAAGGTAAATTAACATTTGACGTTATTTGTGCATGCGTTTTAAATTTTTGATGATTTATTTCAAAACGCATACACCAGATGTTAATTAGCAATCCAAATCTTTTATAACTCGATGATAGTGCATATTAGAGAACTTTAATTTTAAAATTTTTTCAAATAATTGAATGTAAGTTTCTAAATGTTCTGTAATCAAAATGTTTAAATATTCAATATCTATAATTGTTATCGATCGCGTCATAAGTTTATCAATAATAGCTCTTAACCCTTTATCTATCGCTGTCGTCAATACGAAAACAAAAACGAAAATGTACTGGTAGTTAAAGGATTAAGGATATGTAAATCCTAATATTTATCACTCTTTGGTATTAAATCGCCAATTAGCAATCCAAAATATTTTACAAAATAAATTGTCTCAGATGAAGAAAAACCTAAACGATAATTTTTTAACTTTTCTTTTTTTAAAGACGATTAACTCCATCTTCGAAGCCAAAATTAAATCTACTCAATCTATTATTTACTACTTCGAGCGTAAAAAGTTTTGTTTCATGTAATGTAGAAGTATTTCAGATAAATCATATTGATATACACCATCAAAGATATCGTGCATAATATCGAATGCGAGATTATCAAATAAATTGAAGTTTTTTAAGCAATTGAATACATTTTTCATTTATGCCTGTCTGTGATACGTCTTCCAATCTTAAGTCTATTTCATAATTTGTTTTTGCAAAAGAGTATCGATTTCAAAAGTTGTTTCTTGTAATAAATTGTGTGACATTTTAAAAAAATGCGACATGGAAAATTGGCAACAAAACTTTCTACAAAACCGCAAATCTCATGTATTCCGAGATTGTCACCTATCATTAATATAAAACAAACATAAATATTATTGTCATCACAAGTTTTGAATACAGGATTATTTTCTAAAAACTTCAATTCTTTGATAAACAGTAAGAAAACACTTTTGTTTCCAAATTCTAATCTATCTTTCTCATTAAATAATAAAATAGAAAAAATATTATTCAATTTTGAAGAGAATTGTGGTGGAATACAAGATATAGAAAAATAAGTTGCACCCATTTTATTATTGCCTGCATGTCCACCTAAAGAATTCTGTGTTTCAAAAGTGTCATAAAATAGAATAAGAGGTAATATACTATAGAATCAGTTGGAAACTATTAATAAACATTTGTACAATTCAGCTTAAATAATATTAGAAATTATGTTACTTTCTTTGGACAAAATTTGTATATAATTTAACATTGTTGTTAAAAATCTATAATGAACAATCCATTCAATATTTTTTTAATCGAAATTGACCAATCGTATTCACAGGTTATAAGTGAAAATTGTCTCTTATGTCGCTTATTTATATTTTTTGTACCATTTACATATTGTTTGACTTCAATAAAACTATCCTTTTCTTTAAAAAACTGAACTCTTTTATATTCTGAATCTAAACTGTGAATTTTCATATGCATGAAATATTTCTTCTATATTTAAAATTATTTTACTGTTTTCGATTTCTGACTTTTCAAGTATTTCTTTAATGTTTTTTTTTCAAGCTTGATATTATATCCTTTTCTATAAATACTTTTGTTACATTTATTATTTTTTGAAAGTGACGTTTATGTATATTTTTATCACTATAAAAAGTTGAAATAAAAAAAGAAAATTCCTTCAACTGATGTTTTATATCATTAATTACAATGGTTTTATCATCATTAAATTTTATATCATGGAAATTATCATTGATTCTTACATCTGGAGTATATACGTTTTTAATATATATTTCAATCTATATTCTGGATTTCAAAATTAAACTTATTTTGAGAAGATGCACTGATATTCTGATCATTAGCATGGTTATTTAATAAATGTTCTTCAAATTTATTTAACTTATGAAATTCTCGATAACAATTATTTTGTTTACAAACAAATCGATTGAAAAAATGATACTTGTGTATATACAAGATTTATAAATTTATTCTAAAGATATAAAAGTATCCTCTCTGTGACCACCACGACCATTTTCTAAGTACTAGCTTCCATGATTCAAAAACGTAATCATATCTTGCACTAAGTGCACGCAATAATGCACAAATAATTATGACATGCCTAAGCTTTAAATATATAGATTTTGATTATATAAAGACTCCAACAAATTTTACGTACAAAGAAACGGATACTAATGGACATTATCTCAGCGACAGTCTTACAAATATTCAAACAGATTCTCGATTTTTATCACCAATTCATCATTAGACGACGCTACGCAAAACTCGATTTTTGCTATTAATTTATCGTCAGCGCTGCGCAGATCTTGCTTGGTTTTTGTCGCCAATTTATCATCAGAGTGCTCGACGTAAATCTTAATTGCCGCCAATTTATTTGTTACATGAATATATTTTTTTGTATTTTGCCGTTAATTTACTGCCAAATTATGTCAACAGATACCGTGGACTAATAGCGGACATAGACGCGATAGTTGAGGCTACTCGAGCGCCATTTTAAGTCGCGGGAGCCATGAAGTCTTCAATGCCCTGATCATGGGTCCAGAGCGCTGCCTCAATCGAGGCAAAATTCAATTTACAGATCGCAGTTGCAGCACTGCAGTAGGAAATGGAGCAGCTAACAGTTACTCGGATCGTCTATCGTTTATCGAGACGATCCGGGCTCATCATAGCGGAAATCGCAGCGAGATTATGTTCGAGGCGGTCAACGGGCGCGTTCGCGAGAGCATGGTCATTCGAGCAACAGTCTATGCTGATATCATTGGCGATTTGGTCCGGAGGCTAATCAGTGCATCACACAACAACATTAGTGATTATTCATCATCATCGATCTGGTTCGAGAATATCATCAGATTCCTATAGCGGAGGAGGATATCCCAAAGATGGCGATTATGACGCTGTTCAGAAGAATGTTTGAGTTTCCCACGATGTTCTTCGATTTGCGGAACGCGGCATTCATTGATTCGAGTTTCTCGGATTCTCCCATCTGTTTCGACAATTAACGCATTGATCGGGACGACGCATTTGAAGACGATGGTGTTCCATCCACAGATTAATGGGATAGTGGAGCGATTCCATCGTTAATTCAAGGCGGCAATCAAGTGTCACGGCGATCGATGGACTGATGGACTGATGAACCGAGGTGCTGCCCATCACAGTGATGCGATTTCGAGCCCGACTACTTATAGCGATTTTCCCCCTTCACTACTTCATATGACGAAGACTGCGTTCCGATATTCACTGCTAGTATTGAAAATCTGTAGTATACGTAACGTGCACTGTAGATTTTTAATACTGACAGTGAATATCGAAACGCAGCCATGAATAGCCGACCGCGACTTTTTCTGCGTAGTGGATAGGGAAAATCGCTGTAGTGTCCAGGCTCGAAATCGTATCACTAGCCCAGTGGGAATTCGAGCGGCGTGAAAGAAGAATTCGCAGACAACGATAGTCGAGCTCGTCTAACGCTTGAGAAACGCTGAGGCTCCCGGGGCAATTTCTGGGTCAACGATCGCCGGACGAGCTACGCTGTTGATTTTGTCAGGGAGTCGCGTCGTTGTTTCGATGACCTGCGTCCGATCGAGAGAGCTCGCCACGGGGAACGGAAGCCATTTATTTTTAAAGAGCTAAACACGGCGAAACAGGTATTCGTTCGCTGTGACGGACTCAGGGCGGTGCTACGGGTGCCTTACGACGGTCTGTACCTGGTGGTAAAGTTATTATTGTGTGAATACATGGGAAAGGTATCGCGATTTTGGTTGATCGTTTGAAACCCGCATACATTTTTTCAGAGTGGGCGATGACCAGGCGAAGCCAGAGGCCTTATTTGTACAAAACACGGGTCCAAAAAATGATACCGAGGACGTTGACTCGAAACGTACGGCACATTATCATGCCGCTTCTATAGGAACAAACTATAATCACAATAAAATCAGGTAAGGGAGTCCATTTTTCGGATCGACTGCAAAAGTAAAAAAGGAGTAAAAGATATTATTATTTTGCATTATTTTTATCCGACTATCTGACATATTTATTTATATTTATTTATATTTATTTATACGTATGTGTTATTACTTTATCTTTTATTTTATTTTATTTTATTATTTTATTAATTTGACAAACATTCCGTGTCCGGACTACAGTAATTAGCTTTTCGGTGAGAAATGCCTCGCATGCACGCGTAAAGTACCGCGCAAGTATCGTGATGTATGCACATCATTGGCGAGGCAGTTCTGTGATGATTGCATCGCCTCTTGATGTAAAATGATAATTTCGCATCGCATAGAATGTACTAGCACAGTCGTGCTTTTGCTTACCACGTACTAGCTGATCGCTTTGCAAAATCTATAAACAAAAAAACAAATATATACAAGTCAGAATCCGTTAGGTGAAATAAAGAGCAAGCTTCGTCGATTTTTATTAGATTGCATTTATTGCAGTTTACAATACATTGTCTTGCTTCGGATAATTTGCAAATTCAAAATCGTACGTGCGGTAATTGATTTGTCAATATGTCAAGTCACAGGCGAAATTTTACAAGACACGCTTGTAAAATTTATTGTAAAATTTAAAGCGTGTTCTAGAAAGCGAAGAACGCGACAAACCTTTCGACCGTGTAACTGTTCGCATCGAGATCAAAAATTCGATTGACGGACACTGGTGCGAGCGGACGTATACCTGATTTTGTTAAATAAAATCAAAAGTCGATCTAGTATCGTGTGTGAATTGAATTTCATCATAAATGAGAAATCAGTTTCGTTTTCTTATAGTCAATTTCTTTTTGTTGAGAAAAATCTTTTGCACAACTTTGCCTTTCTAGAGAAGATATTATTTTTTTAAGTCTCTTTTAATCTTGAACATTTTGAATTTGTAACGGTTTTTGAGGATTAAAAATGAAGGAGGAAGTTTTTATTGGGTAACTTACATTCGCTTACTGTGGAGATCTTAGTCGATTACATCCCTGCTTTATTATAAATTATCTAATAATTTTCTCCTTGTTTAGTTTATTTAAACATTACTTTTTACTTCTATTTCTCACTTTTTACTAGTTTTATTTTCGAACCTCAAAAATTGTTACAAACTCAAGACAATTTTTGAAACGTTAATATATCGAGATTTATAGTTAAACAGTTATTTTTTAGAAACGCTAATTTATCAAATTTATAATTATTATGACTGTTAAATGTGTTTACACTATGTAGATTTAAAATTATTATAATTGAAGGCTGATAATGGCTAAATAAGCCGAAACGTTCCAATTTTAGATTCTTGTCGGATTAAATATTTAATACCATATCTTTTTCTTTTATTGGCCTATTTATTCTTTTTCTTTTAAAAATACAGAATATTACAAGAGAACGAAGCATATGATATACGCTACCACTTCAAACGAGAGAAATATATTCACAAATAGCTTTATTTAGGCAAATACAATGTAATAAAATACAATGTATTAAAAGAAAAGTTAAACGCAAAATATTGGAAGTTAGAGAATTGATTTTTTTATGCACAACGACTTTCTCATATAAAGAAGTTCTGTAAATCTATTTTGACGAATGATAGTTTAACTTGCTGATGAAACCATTGCTCCGTCGATTTTCAGAGATTCAGATCCTACATTGAATTGATGTTGAGACGAAAACAAAACTCGAAATGGAAATGTGTTAACAATTGATTTTGCACCTTTTCTATCTTTAACTCCTTTCTTTGTCGTTTATCTAGCTCGTACTTCTTTTGTCTAACTTGATCGCGAGTAATAGAGAGTCGTGCATAAAAAGATCAGTTCTCTAATTTCCTAATTTTCAATATTTTACGTTTAACTTATCTTTCAATACATTGTATATTATATTACACCGTATTTATCTAAAGAAAACTATTTGTGAATATATAATTGAATATATATAATTAACCAATCAATAACTGTTAAATATAATATATGAATATTTTATTAGAAACAACATTTCTCTCTTTCTTTCTCTTAGGGAGAGATCGATAGATGGAGAGAATCGTATTATTAGAGGAATTTTCAGATCCAGATAAATAAAAAAAAAATAGCTAAAGCTACGAACATAGAGATTCTGTATCCCTGAACACAAATATCTAGCTTACTTTAACTCTATTAGAGTTCATTGATCCATAGATTATCGTTCTCTTATGTTACTTTTATGCGTGCATATTTGCCAATCTCGAAGCAAGGATAGTATCGACGCAAATCTACCGAGCGATCTGGTCCGACTTAAATCCTCCGGAAATAAACGGATTATTCTCTTCTCTCTCTCTCTCTCTCTCTCTCTCTCTCTCTCTCTCTCTCTCTTTCCAATCTATCGCATCTGTCGAGGTAATAAAAAAAAAAAGGTAAAAAACCATAGATGCGCTCGGGAAACGCCTCGTTCGGTCGTATTTATACGATCGCGACAGTGGGCGGCTCTCGCATACTTGCAACAATGCGATCGGATTATCCACCATTCCATATATGGATCGCTTATATCATATATACAGGGTGATACGTAACTATGCGCTTAGTTACTGGAAACAGAGAGCAGAGTATGATTTCCAGTTTCCATGTGTTGTATCTGAATTACGTTAAATGTGAGGTAGCAAATCTATGTAACGAAGATGAGATAAAGAGAAAGAAAGAAGGGAGGAGAAATTAATTATGTTTGTTTCGAAATTATTTAATTTAGAATAAGAAATGTGCCACATGAAGAGGACATTTTCATATAAAAATTCATTTTAATTAATCATTTACTAGCGCATCCGCTTTTTTTATCTCTGCTTCCGACCCACCATGTATGAGCGAGTACGCGTTAAGTTTAAATCGTCCACGAGGGCGAACCCGCCCTACATAGGGGAAGTTATTCTCTCGTAGATCTCATATCTGTCTCGATCCTCGCGGAAAAGCGTGCAACGATCCGGCAAAGTCCTCTCTTTCGCTCTTTGTGGCTCTTTGTGGTTGCCGCCCGGATTTTGCCCCTGCACACTCATGTAATCTTATTTACCAGGTTCCACAGATCCCGACCAGTGAGTATCCAACTCCATGGGAACGCTAATTTCATTGCGTCGGCAATCCGAACAATTTTTTTGAGCCTCCAATTGTCGTGTTCTCAGAGTACGTTATAATATAGTTTTCAAATTTTGTTAAATATCTTTTGAGTCATGATTGATTAAAAATTAAAAGTAGTCAGTTTAAAAAAGTCTCTTATTTCAATATAATTTTAAATCAGAGCTTAACTGAATTCAGATATAATTTTTAATATTCTCAAATAATTTAAATAAATCGCAAACAAGATTATAATATTTCTATTACAAGGATTACACAAACCATACATATTTCATTTTTAATCAATTAAAAGGTAAATAATTTCTTTAACGACGCTTCTTCTAAGAATGACGTGATGAGTCGTTCCACTTCCAGGATAAAATCACATTCTTTCTTAGCAAAATCAGCGAGTGATAGTATCGATAGCTCTGCAACGGACGTCTCTTGTCACAATCGCTTTCTCGAGTAAATGCTCGAGAGGAGTCTGCTCGCCCCTCGCATCAGCGGCATCAAATTACGATAGCCCCGTTTCTACGGATAAAGGCCAAGACAACGTACATATATCCACGCCTGGCCTTTTCCAATCTTCCTAATCTGAAAGATGGCCGGATAACGTCAGTCAATTGACGATCGACTGACTCGGACTGACTCCCTTTCTTTTCTCCAGTCTCCTCTCTATTGTGGGAAAATGTATCAGACAATTGTATATCAGTTCGTCCATTGTGTCTTGCTAAATGACAGTCTTCGAGCCACGTTCTACGTTCCACGTTCTGCTCCCAAGAGCTCGACTTTATTCGAAGGATAGGAATTCTAGAGACCCGGAAGGAATTTCTTCCGTGCATTTGTTAGCCGATGTTACATAGTTAAATCTTTGCATGTTTTTTAAGAAAAATATCATATGACAAATTTGTTCAATTTACGATATATAAAAGTGTTTGAGAATGATCATCTCTACTTGTATTCATGTTAAGCAAATATTTTTCAACCGATATAATAAATCAGATTAAGTATTCTTAATCCTGTGTTGGGGATATATAATTTTGCACTCTTATGTCAGCAACTTGTCAGCAATTGGCATTTTGAGGTGCAGATTGTTCCAGACTGTACAAAAATCTAAAAAAATTTTTGTATATTTGTGAAAGCTTTAATAATAAATTTTTATCATTATAGAAGTCAAATTGATATTTTTTAAAATTGAAATCGGAATAAGAAAAAGCATAATTTCAATTAAAAATTTATAACTTTTATATAAGTAAAGAAAAAGTTTTTTTTTAGGTTGAGATATACGTATTTAAAAAAATAGTGATGTTTTTTAATTCCAAAAAGTTGAATTATTTAAATATCTGCAAACAAAGATTTTTTTGAGAAAGAAAATTAAATCTTATTTGAAAAAAAAGAGAATAAAATTATTTGTGTAATAAATTAATTATTAAATTCAATTTATTTTTATCAAAACTCACAATTAAAAATTGATTGTGCCTTTAAAAACTTACAAGATGGAAGGATAAATTAATTTTTTTCAATAAATAATAGAATCTGTATCTCACACACTTTGTAATTAATGCGGATAAATAAAATAATGCATTGTATGAAAAAAAAAATATACGCTCTTGTACATTGATTCGCTTTTTAAGTATTAACATTATTTTGTATACAATGATAAAAAAATCACATTTGAGCGTTGTTTTGTTTATTTTTGCAATTGTTTAATTTAAACTATACATAATAATTAATGTGCCTAATATTACGAAATGCTTGGGCACCGCTTTAAGTAATATTGGCTTACTCAGCATTTCTTCCAGGCCACATTTACGAGCATAGTGCTCCCATTGCGCCTTCACGGTTCTGACGAAATAGTTAAAAGAGTTTTCAGATGAAATATACAGTCTGTACCAGAGCGTCGTTATGGTTTCTTCTAAAAAAAGTATTTGTAAATATCGACATAATAATTAAAATAGAGTATCTGAATTACGATGCGTTTATCTAATACGACGTCTCCATAATTGTCGATTATAGCTTGGCAGCGTTGGGGCATACTTTTAATTAAATTTCTCGGCAAAAGTGCAGAATAAAGATTTCCAAATCTCACGCAGGTGTTTGATGGTAAATATTCTCTTTCCTTGAAGCTTCATTGCTGACCATATATTTTTTATTTTAGGATTTGCATCCGAATTGTGAGGGCCACTGCAAGACGGTAATCCCATTTTCTTCTTTCGCTTCGTACCGATTCGAATACGCTGCACTCATTATAAAAAAGTCTCTTGCTGTAAAACAAATGATAACGGCCCAAAATCTATAATGCATCTTAGATCTAATCTCCCTCTATCCGATTCGGTAGATAATTTATTTCGCGGTCGTTCGCTCTACAGGTGATGCTGACGACGTTCTTGTGGTACGGACTGTAAGTAGAATTTCTTCGTGACTTCCGCTGTGTTGGACTTTCTTAACTGAACGTTAAACGAAGTTCCGAAAAATAGAAGGAATCTTTCGAGAATGAACTTAGAGATACTAAATTACAAAAATGCGTATATACGGAATGTGTGAGTTCGAACTTGCGATCTGTTCCTTACGAGTCCGTCGTTCTCGCACAAAGCTAAATAACATCCCATGTAAAATTCACTTATTCATTAATTTTTTTATCTTCGATTGTTTTTTCCTTGTTTCTTATAACGTAGCCTCGAAACATAATTTACTTTCGTAATAATAAAATGCTCAAAGAAATCTGCTAACAATGATACATAAGACAAGAATAATCTTTAAATAATACTTGTGATTGCACGGAAAAAATATTAGTTGAATCTGTGTGTGGTAATTAAATTTCAGTTATAACATATGGAACTTTAGTAACGCAGTCAATTTTAATTAGTAGTAGGCGTTAAATAAGGGTCGCAAAAATTTAGCTAAGATTTTAATGAGTTGGTTGTAGCTGAAATTGAAGCTGCAGCTACTTTGGACCTTAGGTGCCATTATTGGCACCTAAAATATTATTAGAAACACAAAAACTGTCTCCCACATTGAAATTATGTGCATATTGGCTAATTAGAATACACATTATGGTATCGTTACTCATTAAAGTGTCTGTCGTAATTAAATTTTTGACTTTTATAACAGCTAATAAAATTGGCTAATAAAATTGGCTACGCTATTCAAGATTTCCATATGTAACTGAAATTTAGTTACTACACAATGATAGCTGCTACACTTCTTTTTAAGCTATGCTTGAGTCTGTTACAGAAAACAGGAAAAAAAATAAATAATCGAAAACAAAAGAAAAATGAATGACAAAAGTGGATTTCTGTATAAATGGCATCATTGCTTTCACGCTTCTGGCTCTCAATTCAAACAATTGTACTGCAAAGTATTGTTGAAGATGCTGCGCAACGCTCGTATCTCCTTTGAGGTAAACGGCGCACGTCAGTACAGCGAGGTATCGTGACATCACAAGAGGCGACGGTTCGACGGGGCACCGGAAAACGCGAGGATTTACCCGCGCGAATGCGCCGGCTTCTCGCAAACCACGATTTATTTGCCCGGGCTAAAAGCTTAGAGAGTCTCACCGCCTATTGCACGCTGGGAATACCAACCGCCGGTGTATTCCTGCATTCGCGTTCCCGCATTCTCATCTATCAATTCCACGAACGAGCATCATCCGGTGGTGGTCGGACGTGAATGTCGAAGATATCGCCGATGCGTCGTGCGGTTTCACCATTGTATTTTACCTCGTCCCAAGTTGTGCCACGGGACAACGCGCCGTTTTACGATAAATAGCGCCTATCTGCCTCGCACGTCCGACACGAATCGGCATTTCAGCTTCGAAAGTTTTCACAATTTTCGGAAGTCCACAAGAGCTCCCACGAGATTTTTTTTCTCGCAGCGCCGTGGCGACAAACAAAAGCCTCAAAGAGGATCGCCCGGTTCTTCCCCCAAAACATCCTGACGGTGGGATCTCTCGCGCACGAATGCGCGTTAAAGGAGGCATTATCCTCGCAGGTGTATCCTCGTGCATTCTTGACGGGCGGACACGCGCGAATCGAGAAAGAAATCTCGGATAAGCCGAATTCAGGACTCGCGCTGGATCAGGATCCTCTCGCTCCTTATCGGATGGCCTATCAGTCGCCGACACATATGTACACCCTAGACGCGTGTCCCTGTAATGCGGTCCGGCAAGGGTCCGTTTCAATTCCTCCGCGAAATTAAGCCTATTTCCGCCGGAAGCCTCTTTTACGGAATACCTGATCTCTCTCATCCATTCGACGCTTATTCGTCGCCTGCGATTTTTTGTAGTCACTCCTGAATTCAGATAATTTTAGATAAGATCAGTGTAAGATGCGTGTTTGACTATCACACTTAACGCTGTATCTCTTTGATATTAGATAGATATTTTTCATGATTGATTGGGCGATTCGTATTTTTAAACTCATCCAAATACGATCCGCAATTGAAAAAGGAATGTTCTTTTTTCCGTATAATGACCAATTAAATGACTCTTTGTAGAATATACGAACAAAGGCGCCGCTTTCTTCCGTTGCAGCGATTCGCTTTACGACCGAGGTCCTTGTTTAGCCGCAGGACGATCTCAGCGCAATTTAACGAATAATCGTACGGAGCAGGACCCTTTTGTAGGCGCAAATTCGCATGTAAGTAGGTGGTAGAACGGATCCTGTCCCCATCCCTGGGACGCTTTTAAAGGGCTTACCGCGAGCATTAGCCGGGCATTAGTCCCCCACCGACCGCCTCTGATCCCTGTTCAGTTTTGTTCCATCGCGGTACCTACACCGCTGTCGGTTCCGGGATTTGTCGCTCCACTGTTATTAATTATTTGCGGCTGGCTCGATCAGGACACAAATCGTGGACACCTGTAGGCCACGAACTGCACGGCCCGCTGCGTCGTTGTGAGTGCCCGCTCATAAAGCTGCAGCGACAATGGCGTCGGTTTGTACACTGCACCAAGCTGCCACGCGTGAATACGCAAATTGTTAAATTAAAAATTTCCTCAAATAAGCGACATAATAAAATGAATTAGCAAAGCTTTCCCTCAAAATTGAAAAAAATAAAATTAATTTAATTCGAAAGTTCAAGATATAATTCAAAATGTATATCGAGTTATCGAAATTTGAAGATAGATTTATTCTCTTCAAAAATATCAAGATTATAATATAGATTATAATATCAGGATTTTCGGTTTTTAAAGACCTAAACGCGAAATGCTACGATTTGAAAATTGACTTACGCGCGACTACAAGTTTATCACAAATTCATATATTATACAAAAATTTTATTTCTCAAATATAGGAAGTTGGATTAACTTGTATATTCAGCTTTAAGCCTGATAAAGGTCGAACTGGAAAATCAGGATTATTCAGTTAAAAACATCTATTTTCAACAACTCTTATTATTTTATTGTTTTATTATTTTATTATTTTGGTTCAAGAAAAATTATGTTACAATGGATACAACGGATAAGAATAGGATGAATAGTAATACCTTTGTAACAGAAAGCAAGGCTTAAACATGTTTAAACATGTGCTGACTAAAATATTCGAAATTTCATAGAATTTTCGTTGTAGCTACAAAACAAATACAAGGGTCGACAAAAAGACCTTAATAGTTCTTAGAAGTTGCAGTTAGATTATGATTGCAAAATTTCTCGGAAACCGGCAACTTCGGTGTAACAAATATATACCACGTGTATTTTGTGCTGACTTTAATAATAAAAAAAGCAGGAAAGTTAGAAACAGTGGAAAAAAACGTAAAAACAAAGAGCCAAAAAAATACCCTATTTTATAATCTGCAAATTTAAGATAAAACTAAAGTGGAAAATTATAAGGAAGAGCAAAGATTTATAGGCAAATTTAAAAGATACGAAATAAATGAGTTATAATACTTTTAAAGAATGTATTGTATCTGTCAGTTTTATTTCTCTTTTCAATGATCAGACAACTTATTTGTTTGACAATCCTGCCTCTTATCTTTTCGGCAAATATTTCATCACGTATTATCACCTTTACTCGAATAAGACACCGACGAAAATTTGTTCTCGGGGAAACCACAGGCGTCACTCTAATCGGGAGAAATTATCGCCTGTCACGGCGTATCCTTCTCGCGCAGCCGAGATTTACTCTCGGGGCGTTATTCAGCAGAGGATTCTCCCCGAGTGTAAATCTCGGCTAGGGTGAAGAACCCTCTGCCCCCGTCGGGAACCCTTCAAGCGGCCTCGAGGGTGGCGCGCTTCGGCCCCTCCCGAAACAAAACATATTGTCCGAATTTAATTGTGGACGGGGTGCATTAGATATTCATACGCTGCGTGTTCGACGACGCGTGCGACAATGCGCACGGCCAGGGTAGCACGCGCGTGTTCTGGTCGCGCCGAGGGAATAAATCTTCTACGGGATAAACAGCTCGCCCTTCATATCCTTCTGGACTTCGAGAGACACTTCCGGTTAATTAGTTTAAAGGCGATGCTCGAGGCGAAGTGTTTTAGCGTTAAAAGTAATCTGACGTATACTAATTAAATTAAAAACCAAAAACAACGCTAGTTAAAGAACTGAAATTGTACGTGTGATTACTGTATAATGTTTCAGTCTAAATTAAATGTACTACGAAGGAATTAGATAAAAGATAAATTTTACCACTTGACACTATACTGACTATATTTTTCACTGGTTATTTATTATATTGGTAAAGAGCAAGCGAACAAGAAGTTCCAGATTCAAACCCTGAGGTAATATTTTCCGCAATAAGTTATTTACGGACTTTTAAGATGCTATTAGCATTTATTAAACTGATGATCAAAAATTAATTTGGGAGATTATTATTTCAGTTCATGATTGCATTGTAAGCCTGACAAATAATCGGAGCACGTAGTTAAAAAGAATTGAAAAGATGTACTCAAAATATACACAGAAATATTATTGGGCACTAAGATCCAGCCATAACTGTATTTTCCTTCATTTGATTGAGTTATCACATTTCAATTGTGACCATCTTGATTTTCTTTTTACGTTAATTCATTTTTTACTGATCGCTGACTTTCATCATCTTCTTTTTAGCTTCATTGTTATTTAGAATCATTGGAAGTCCGATTTTCTCGTTATATTATTTTTATCTATTTTGTTATTATTTAATTTGTGATCATTAATTCAATTTTTGGATATAGTAAGAACATAAGAACAAATTAATGTTATCAATCAGAGTGTACTCTGCGGACAAAGAAGACGGAAAGCGTCGAGCTGGCAAATCGAGGACATTAGTGACGAGGCGATATCTAAACTCGATCATCCCCTTCGACGAAGTACCCTTATTGGCACTTGGGAATAAACAAGAGACGATCAATAGGCCATAAAGGATGGAATCGAGTGTCCACATGAAAAATATTGCTCCATAAATATGCTCGCAATCGACGTCACTTCGCATAACGCCGTTATTATGCTTTCGCTATTTCGCAGGACGACCCATTCGCAATTGCATTCTTTATATTCTTGAAGATAACAAATCACGAACAATACATTGGCACAATTATAAGGTAAACAGCAGATCCATATTAATATAATATTCAAAATTTAATAAAAATTTAAAAATAAATAGAATTTAGATCGTATTTTCCTGTCAAGAATATATACTCAGCAAATTGCATCTGTGGATCTTTAAAAAGGCAAATGTTTTTTTCTATAAAAATTTGCTTTTGCAATTTTATAATTTTTGAAGCTTAGAATCGCAAATTCTTGATACTTATCATCATTAATCTTTGTAAATCTTAAATGAAGGTTAATTTTGTGAAATCTCTCTTTTCTTTTCTAAAATTTAGTAATTTTATATTAATAATAATTTTATTTTTTTTAAATAATTTTTTTAAATAAAAATCAAATATCTTTTTATACAATATGTTGGTGTGTACAATATGGTGAAGTTAGGGACAGTTTAAAGACACAAAGATGTTTTATCTGAATCTAGTTAAGATTCTTCGACGCAGCTCTTTCAATGAAACAGTTAAATTGCCTGAAATACCCAGTAACCTAGTAACCATGTAATATATTCTTTCAATTCTTTCTTTTTCATTCTAATTATATGACCAAAGCCATACGAAGGACGTGTCGTACAACATAAAGCGCAAAGGGTTAACTTGCTTCGAAAACCACTGCTTTAGTATCCCCGTCGTGAAAATTCTCTTTGCGGAATCCCGTAAAAAGGAGCAAATGATGAGAGAGAGCTGTTGTGAATCGAATACAATGTTCTACCAAAGAATAAATTGCGAGTACAAAATTGACGAAAGTGGGAGCGAGAAGAAGCGGGAGAAAAGGAAAAAAAGAAGAATAGTACAAAAGGAAGGGAAGGAAAACATGATAAAGCAGTTGATATCGAAGGAAAGTCATGCTTTCTTATTTCCATTCTTAATAGCGTTTGAATTCAAGCCGAATACTAGCCCACCATTTCGCTCGTCCCACCTTCTTCATGATCCTCCCACTCTCTATGGGCTGGGTTTGTCCGCGATAAAAGTGGGGGTGACTTCAGAATAGTTACGAATTATTCTCTCTTTCTCCTCTGTTCCTGTTTTTTGTTTTGAGAACGATTCGATCTAAAAACAAAGATAAATAATTGGCAAACATGAATAATTTTGATGTAAAGAAATAAGAATACACAGGTCAAAAAAGAGACAAACTTAAGTCAAAAGTCTCTACAGACAGCATCAGATATCATACAAATATTTTATACTCATATTATACGCAATATACTGTGATCATACCGAATATACATAAAACAGTCATATAACATCTCAATAAAATATCATTCTCGTATATTCTCAGAATGAACATAGAATATAGTGAACTTTGTAACTGCTACTGAGAATATAGAGATCATATTTAATATACTCAAAATATTTCTAAAATCTTGTGATATATCTTCTATATATCTATCGTATATTTCCAAAATATCCTCATAATATCGAAACCGAACCATAGGTCTGTTATTTTCAATTAACCTTTTTGCATTAGTTCATCTTTCTGCTTTTTCTCCACGTTGAAGAATTTAGTTAATAAACATAATAAAAACAAATAATAAAAACGTATAAAAACATAACAAAACATAAAGGTAAAGTGTGCAAGTTTAGCTAAAAAAACAGACCTAGATATCAATGCCATCTGTTCTACTTTCGATCATCTTCCTTTCTCAGGCAGACTCAGAGCGTTACTAGATTATTACGAGCAACGTTTTCGTAACATAGCCGAAAATACTATAAAATAAAAATATTTATAAATTATACAGTGTTATATAAAATTATAAAAACCTGACCTAACCTAACCTAATCAATATATATGTACGTGCGCGCAAAGCTGTATGTGCATGTGTATACATATACTGTGACATATTACAGATATAAATCAGATATCATGCGAATATATATTGAAGACATCTTGTAAATCTATTTGGAGATATATTATACTTGAAACAAACTAATTGTCCACCATAGATATATTCGGCATATCTCTACGAAGGTCTATGAGATAAGGCAAAGCGGATAGTGCATTATCACCCACACAACACGGGTGACTTTGCTGACAGTTAGTCGACTTTTCTCAGTCGGCGTAAAGTCGACTATGAAAAGTCAACTATATGTCGACATAACTTGAAAAGTCGTCTTACTGTCAACTTTTAGTCAATTGATAGTCAACTTGGAAAGTCAACTGTCAGTCGACTATTTTTGGGACATTCGTCAACTATTAGTCAAATATAAGTTAAGTTAAATATAAGTCCTTAAAAATTGACTCTTGACTTCTCTAGTCAACTTATAGTCAACTTTCAGTCGACTTCGTGTTGTGTGGACAGTATATATTCGATATATCGCAGATGTATCTCGAATATCATGTATATCGTAATATACTTTTGCGATATCTTACAAACGTTCAGGATATATGTGGCTATCTAGGATGTTTACGCCTATTAAATTGTACAAAATTATCAACTTTTGTAAGATGACATCAGTCATCATTAGCATTAGTAGCCTAATAGATATTCTAAACTTTCAACAATTAATGATTTTTTGATATTTTTGCAGAAGTTAATTATTACGAAAGAATCAATATGAAATGATTGTCACTAAGAAACTGTTTCCATGTTGAAAGAAAAGCGTTCCTCGCGAGAGAAAATGACCGCAGAAAAGGTGAAACGAAGAAGAATACGAAGGAAGACAAGTCCGAACACACAAGTCCGAACAACATACGTCAGGGGTATACCGACCTCTACCACCTAATATTGACGATTTTGTCATCAGAGGCCAATCAGAAGATCGAACGTTCTAACACTGCAGCCACCTAACATTAAAGCCCATCCCCGACGAAACGATTGGTCGATTCGAAATACAGGCGTTTACCACCTCACTTTCGGGTGGGGGAAAGCGCGGCAATCGCGCTGCAAGCTTGCTGAGTTGGTCGCATACATTTCTGACCCGACGGCACTCCGAAGCCGTCGTTCGTGAGGTGAGGTCAGACAAGACGTGAGAACAGGAACAAAATTTAAGTCTCAAGATGAATCTAATCGTCACGAATTTCGAGATCACCTACGAGGATCTGCAATGTCGTTGACATTGAATCACATTGAAGTACAATTACGACTATTGTAAATCCGTGTTCTCCGTCTCTTCGCGTTCGTTTGCGGCTTCGTTCGCGAAAGTTGAGGTTGGCTCAAGATATCAAAACGCGTCTCGCCATCATGCCAATCTAGATGAGCTTCAGTGCGAAAGCAACGGCGCGCGACAACGTATGAAGGGACTGACAAGAAGACTAGGACCCGGAGTGACGTGACAGTGAAACGGGGACTTTTAGTATCACATCATGTGCATGACAGATTGAGCAGTGTAGTGACCGATCTTTCGATATTGTCACATTCCCCCAGTGATTGTTAAACACTTTGTGAGACGAGAGTCTCAACCACGGCAGCAAAATTGATCTGGACTTACACCAACGGGCCGCCGGCCACTTTATGAGGTGAGTCCAAGAAGAAATGGACCACGGAGAAACGGGATTGCATTTGAGAAGCTTGAAAAACAAAATCTACACGACATACATACACACGCGCACATCTCTCACGAGCTGTCCTAAAGCTTGCCTACGATATGGAAATTTTGTTTAACAAATCAAAAACTTCATATGAAGATTATTATTTCGGAAAGTTTCCGCCGCTCACGTGTAAGATCATGTCAAAAGACGAATCGTTCTATCGATGCGAAATTCAACTTCCGCCAGAGAGATGAGAAAAGATCACAGCTTCCGAGGACAAATACTTTGATTGATGTATTCATTCATTTTGTTATTGAAATACATGTAAGCAAAAAAAAAAAAAAACGGCGGAACTTCCTAATAATATCATAAATATGACATTGTATTTTCAAAAAATTCCTATGTGTCGAAATCTTATATGTTCAATTTATAGCTACATGTTTCTCAAAAATATCATTTTAATTCTTCACTAATATAATGATCTTTAACGTATAAATCTATCGTAAGATCTATAATATAGAATATATTATATGATCTATAATATATAAATACGTATTGTAAAAAAGAGGAAATCTCTCGAACATACAGAAGTTTATTAAAAAGTAACGTAGATTCAAATTACTTATGATAATTACTAATGATGAAAATGATATATGCTAAAAACACTAGCATCGCTATGGAACACAACATGTTACATACTGCACTTGTCCCGAATTCTTATATTGTTGATTATTTGACAATAATAAGATGAAATTCTGTTAGTCTTTCTGTTTGGCTATCTGCAGGCTATTTCATTGCAAACTTTTATTTGTTAGCTATTGTACAATAACTTATCGATTTAAAATTGTACCTTCATTCACTGACTTAAGTCTTGCGAGGGACGTTTTTTAGTTCTTAGTTTCTTAAGAGGTTTTTATGGTCAGCAAAAGCATATTTTAAAGTATAAAGTAGCCCATGTACAGAAACTTTATCGAAAATTTGCATCAATTAAAACTTTAAACAATTTATTAAATTTAGAAAAGCATTTGCTTTGATTATAGCGTAATTAATAACTAAAAATCATTCAAGAAAGACATTTTGGCAAATAACATATAAGATATTTCCGACGGTAAGTTTGCTTTTAAACTCGAATTGCGATTCAGTGCTTTTTGATTGCAAGCAGAATCAAGCTTCGCGATCGCATTGAATTTTCTTTCTTTTTTTAGCCTATGGATTGTATACAATGATAAAAAAATCACATTTAAGCTTTGATTTGTTAATTTTTGTAATTGTTTAATTTAAACTATACATACATAATAATTAATGTGCTTAATATAACGAAATGCTTGGACGCCACTTCAAGGAGTAATGTTGACTTGCAGCATTTCTTCAAGACCACATTTATGAGCATAGTGTCTTCATCGCGCATTCACGATTCTGACGAAACAGTTAGGAGAGTCTTCAGACGAAATAGAAATAGAATTTTTTCGTGACTTCCGTTCTATATTGGACTTTTTTCTGAATGTTAAACGAAGCTCCGAAAAATGGAAGGAATCTTCTGAGGACGAACTTAGAGATATTAAGTTACGAAAAATTCGTATATGTGGGATGTGTGAATTCGAACTCGCGATCCCTTACGAGTCCGTCGCTCTCGCACGGAGACATCCTATGTAAAATTCACTTCTTTATTTATTTTTTTATCTTCGATTGTTTTTTCCTTGTTTCTTGTAACATAGTCTCGAAACGTAATTTACTTTCGTAATAAAATGCTCAAAGAAATCTGCTAACAATGATAAATAAAACAAGAATAATCTTTAAATAATACTTGTGATTGCACGGAAAAAATATTAGTTGCAAGAATCTGTGTATGGTAGTTAAATTCCAGTTATAACTTTTTTTAGTCTGTGAATTTCTGATTGATAACCAGTCAATATACCACGCTTTCAGTCGAATACCAAACTCCTATTGGTCAGGAGTCCAGTCGTAGTACCAAATTTTAACCTCTTAACGAGGCATACACTCAAATTCTCATTAACTTTCAACCTCTTAACGAGGCATACGCATAATATCAAACAATCTCTTAAAAAGCTTATAACATATATCACGGATTAATCCCCATCAGGGTAAGTAATTTTCGTCATGTGTTATATGCGTAATTTTTCTCATGTGTTATATGCGGGATGTGTGGAATCGAACTCGCAACCCGTTACTTACGAGTCCGACGCTCTCACACGGAGCTATACGATACATCCCCTTCATCAAATTTAATGTTATTCATCGCGGCTGTTATACGTATATTGCAAAATGTGAAACATAAATTTTTGATTGTTTACAAATTAAACACAAAATTTTGAGAAGTGAATGATGTTGGTCCAGATAGGCAATAAATTGCGGCTTGTTCTACGACTTCCCGATTCTCTCGGTGACCCATGCCTAAACATTCAATTAGCACTTCCTAATCCTTCCCCCGTCGTTCGTTGTCAACAGCCATTACTTCCAGCATCTTCCCGATCTCAGTGAGTTACTCTCTTACTCTCTCTTTCTCTCTCTCTCTCTCTCTCTCTTTCTCTCTCTCTTTCTCTCTCTCTTTCTCTCTCTCTTAGAGAGAACGGGGAGTATTTTCAAAGAGCACCCCAAACACCACGGAATGATGATGACGGAGTGGTTGTTCCACCCTTTGCAACTTCAACTAACCGACGTATCTATTAATCCGCCCTGAATGACACTCGAGGGTGGCACTCGCTCTCTCGTTGTCCCTTCTCCTCCGTACAGGGGGTGATCCTGACCCTACAAAATCACAAGTAACTCCCTCTCTTTTCCTGGATCCTCCCCCGATCACTACACGTTTTTTTTAACGAACACTCAAGGAGATTCAGTGCGATAATTGTGTTAGTTCGAGAAGTTAGGATTTGAAATGAGAAAAAGAGGAAGAAAGAGGATTGAGAGAGAAAAGCAAGTGAGTCGTTTGGCGTACCCTTTGCCGCAGGGGTGACGTTTAGGGTAGAGAATGAAGAAGCGGAGAGCGCGCGGAACGTGCCGAGATTGGTTAATGGCTTTGATACGAAGAAAAGGATAAGATTAATTTGCTTACGAATCCGAAAGCAAACGAATAAGCAATTATGTGCCTAGAAACCCACTCTCGTCTCAATCGACCCCTCACGAAAATTTTATGATGCTACAGTTGAAATCCACCGATCGTTGGTTGATGTAATAGTACAGTAGTAGTAGTTATGAAAAACAAAAAGAAAGTAGTACTTGTTGATACAATAATCAGAATGCAAGCTAGCTAGTCTATTCGTTGAACGAATGCATTATAAAAATAGCTGCTTTCTCGTAGCGGTTATTTTAAGTAGCATATTTTGTCTTCACTAGGAATTTAATGTATCGTAAATAGGTTATGTTCATTTATTTTTAAATAAGCTTCAACATAAGAGTGTTTTTTGTTTATTACTTTATTCTGTAAATTTAATAATATTTCTTACGTTTTATTAAATTTCATTAACATAATGGAAATAGCTTCAAAAATATAAAATATATTTTTATTAAAGATGGAAATTGTATAAATAAATTGATTAATAAGAATTGTCAGAATACTATTATAAAGAACATTACTTTCTAGTAATGATGATGATGTCTAGTATACAATTTTTGTTGCAACAAAAATTATAGTTTATATTATTTTGAAAACATTGCCACTTTAAATATATGAATTTAAAAGAAATGCTGAAAAAATATGCATTGTTGAGAATTTATATGTCTTTATTTTTTGTAATACTTGACTATTAGAGATAGAGATAGAGATAGAGATAAAGAATAACTTTTCGATTATAATGAATTTATCAGACATACGTACTGGTAATTATAACCGATTTATATTACATGAGTGCTTTAATTATTTCAAGTAATTTCTATCTTTGAAAACCAAAATGTTGAACCCTTATCCCCCATACTTCATCCCCGTAACATAAACTGGATCCCAGTCTCTTCAAAAGCTTCTAGAGATTCTATTCATTTTTTCCTCTTGAAAAAAATCATAGATACTCTTCAAAGTACGCTAAAATCAATAATCTTATTTTTTGAAGCCAAATTTTTTATTATAATATGTCAAAAAAATCGTGAATTAAAAAAATCTTAGAAAATTGACTTTTTTCATTGAAAATTGACTTTTTTCGTACTACCGGCAGATGGTGCGACATGTCTCGCTTTGGAGTTTTACTTACTTAAAAGTGCGCTCAAACTTATGTTGGGGTCCTATAGACCCTTGGGGTCTAAGAGCGTGTGTTTTAAGAATGTTTAACACTTTGAGTGCCACTTCTCCCAATTCTGGGAGACGCACAACTCATTCGAAATACTCTTGGCAAAACTCTTCGAAATACTCTGGCACTGAAAGTGTTAATTTTGTTAAAATGTGTTAAAAATGTGTGAATAAATTACTGGTTATGGATATCATATTATAGATGCAACTTCAAGGAATTATACTAACTGATTAACATCCGATTAAAATAATACCCGCAATTCTTCCTAATATTTCGCTTCGTGAAAAAAATTACAAACGTTATCAGAAAAACTACTTTCGGGAATGTTGAAAGAAAATGTTTGTCAGAGAAAAGGAGAGAAAAAAAAGAAAAAGAGAGAAATAGCGAAAGAGAAAAAGATAAAGTTAATTTCATTCTTCGTCACCTTTCACTCTGACATTTTCATCTCTTTAAGGATCTACGTATCTCAGAGTTGATCGAACTAATAGGGATCCTTAATCGATGTCTTTAATTACAGAGCCGGCGGCAACATGTGCGACAACTCCTTCACAGACACCCTGAGCAGGATGCAAGGGATAGCAGGCACGTCGTCTCCGGGTAGTGCCGGTGTCGGTCACATGGGGGTCGGCCTCATGGGAGGGAGCAGTCCACTCGGCTCAGCAGGCAAGAAGGTGCAGGTGGAGCACATCAAACGGCCGATGAACGCTTTCATGGTTTGGTCACGGTTACAACGACGGAAAATTGCGCAAGAGAATCCGAAAATGCACAACAGTGAAATCTCCAAGAGGCTCGGTAAGTGAATGACAAATTTTTTAATATTTCGATTTCTACGAGTGATTCTTGATTTCGAAAAACGGGTCAATTTCTTGCAAAACACACACACACACACACACACACACATACATTCACACACGCGCGCGCACGCGCGAAAAAAAGATAAGCTGCAGTAACAAGATTTATGTTTGAAAGTTAAATTTCAGTCCAATTATAGTCATATATTTTGGCATATAATTCTATAATTATAAGATTCCTGAATTAATTTTTAGTACAGAATTAAAAACTGTATTGTCACATAACAAAAATATATATTTTATTTTTTTTACTTTCGTCTTTAAATCCGCGTGACTCGTGCTTAAGGAATCGTTTTAATATTTTAGATTATTAGTGACAAGTTTCATAACGTTGCGTCTTTTACTCCTATATGGCTTTTTATTTACGAGAAATAAAACAGCCGCCTTCATCCAGCGGCCACGTATTGCTCATATGCTTCATTTTAATAAAATATTTGTTTAAATTAGAATGTAATTATCACATCTTATGTAGTTCATATAAAGTTTATATTACTGTAATTATAGTTGAATTGCTATTTCACTAATATAACAATAAATAGTTCATATGTTGTTGCCGTATATTTTTTTACTATTTTTGTTCTTATTACTTTGTAAAACTAGTTGCAGATACTTAAATTTCATTGTTATTGAAAATATAGTTCCCACAACTATTTCGTTTTCTCCCAATGCATATACTTAATCTTGTTTTTCACTGAATTCTTTGATTGCCATTGTAATTAAGAACAAAAATGAACACAACAAAGCAACAACATAAAGTACCAGTCAAATCTTATATTTAGTTTACAACATTTTAAAACACACACACACACACACACACACACACACACACACACACACACATATATATATATAATATAAAATATGGAACAAAATTCGCCAAGCGTACCCACCTAAAAAAATTTTTTTTCCAATCTTCTTGTAAATCCGCTAAATTGTGGCCCTACACTTCTTTTAATTCTTCAAAGGAAATGGCTTTAGTACGACGAGTTATCGGAATGCAAGGGTTCAAATTTTCGACATTTTATCGTGCGAGCCGATATTCAATTATTTTTAACTTCTAATAAATGATCCAATTTAAATGTTATACAAATATTTCTTAAACTTTTTTTCATGAGCTTTACAATAAAAATAATTATCTTGGAGTAAAAAAATTATTTTATCTTAATTTGACAATTTTAAGTGTATTTTTCGTTTTTTTTCAAAATGCGACATTTTTAATTTTTTTCAAAATTATCTTAAAAAAAGATTCTTCCCGTTGAAAATGACCGTAGTGTGATAATGAGGCGAAAAAAATTTGATGAAGATATGCACGATTTCTTACTTGCGGTTGTCCGCCGCTGCTTAACTAGGCGCTTTATAGTGCTGATTGGATTCCCCAATATATTATTACAATATATCTATACGTAATATATGTTTTTTATTTTCTTTTTTTATTTTTTAATATTTATTTATTTATTTATTAAGCTGTTATTCTAAACTTGTGTAAAAATTAAATTTGGGATGCTTTTTGATGTGAGCCCCCTCGCCTCTCACAGCAATAATTGATTAATTAAAATGCTTATTGCATATTGAAGAAATATTCATCCTCATCACAATATGACGTTTTTCCAAAGAAATTAAACAAAAAGAGCAATATAGGGTCCCCAACTCAAAAGATACCTAAAAAGATTAATTTATCGCGGAAAAACAGGCTGAAAGATCTAAAATTTTAGCATACAGATAAAAATACAGATCAGAATAGTAATTTTATTGAACTATCAAAATAATTATGTAAAACTTCAAACTAGTTGCTAGAAAATCAAAATTTTTTACAGAACTGCGCGCGCGCGCGCGTGTGTGTATGAGCGTGCGTGTATGTGTGTGTGGGGGGGGTGTGCGTGCGTGTGGGTGTGTGGGTGTGCGCGCTTTGTTTTAAAGTGAAGTAAAAATTCTGCTTTTATGTATAAAAGTTAAAATTTATAACGATAATAATTGGTAAACAACCAACAATTAATCAGATTAGATGGATTCCCGACATACTAACGACAACAATGGCTACACTTCACCGGACAATTGAGAACACAAAAAACGACGCGGTTACCAACGCGAGAATTCATATACTAAAACTATAAAACCATCAATACATCAGTCATTTTCCGTCGCGAACGTTTCGGCTTATCTTAAAGCCATCATCATCATTAAAATTTATAGATATTTCTATATATATTCATAATTCACATATGTACTCATATATAGTCTTATTAAGAAAAATCGCCTTTTTTTAAAATATATGATGATTTAAAATATATTTATATCTCATATTTTACATTAAATACATTAGATCTCCGTATAATGCGCTTATCTAGATTACCGTATAATGCGAAACGTATCTTCTGCGTTATATAGAAGTCTGTACTGTATTTAATAATACTATATTTAATGTATTGTAAAATATTGTATGTAAATATATTTTAAATTATCAAAATTCTAGAAAGAAAAAACGATTTTACTTGACAAGGCGAACATAATTTTTAAGAATGCAATCAGTTTATCATTCTGCAAAAAATTAATTTCGACCAAAAACAGCCACTAATTGTAAGACATATTTTATTCGCAAAAAATCTTCAACGCAGTAAGAATTATTCATTGTACAATTGGGACTATCATTCTGTCACGACATATTATTTCTCATCGCTTCCTTTATAAACGACTTCGTGCACACGTCCGCGTGATTTAGCGTCGACGGAGATATTCCGTCTAGTATTTCCGTTAAATACCCCAGTCGACAAAGGATCTTCCGCAACTCCCTCGAGCTCCTTTATCCGTCATTTTCTTCCTCGCCTCGCACCGTCTATCCCCCATTTTTCGTTTCCCCGGCGACGTCGAATAAGGGAAGCGTCTCCTCCTCTTCCTCCTCCACCTTCTCCTCCTCCTCCTCCTCCTCTTCTTTCTCCTCCTTCTCGGTAAAAATGATGCGCACGCTCAAACCTTCGGTGTACCACCCTCTTTCTATTTTCCATCCCTCTGCTTTCACTCCCTCCCCCTTCCTAAGCCTTATTCTCCCATGCTTCTTCCTCCACGTTTCCTTTTTTGTGTCGACGCGACACTTTCCCGTCGCTCTTTCGCCGCCAAGCATATTTTTGGATGATACACATCCACTTCGTTGCAGCACTCACAGATTTCGTCCCTTTCCTCCCCTGCTCTTTCCCTTCCCCCCTCCTCTTCCCCTGTTGCAAAATTCCCACGCAAGGTGACAAAAAGCTCCGGAGCGCATTCGATGATCGGAATTTAACGGGCGAGCGCGTCACGTTTCGCTTTTTCTCGACCACAAAGGTATCCGGAAGAATGTCACCTTATTTTTCGATTGGTTACGTGAATGGCTATGTGACTAGCCACAGGATTCTCAGAAAATAGTGAAGAAAATATTTCAATATAGTGAAATAAGAATGTACTTGGAAGATTTTTCGAAAACTGATCAAATTTTGAGAATCTAGATGTTGACTATTGGATTCTCGAAAGTAATAATTTTTATAACTTTGAAATGCTGAATTTTTGAAATATTTTTAATCTCTTGATTTGATTCTTGAAACTGCAAATTTTCAAAGCTTTGGAATTTGGATCCTGTGGCTTTTTAAAAAAATGTTCGGTTCTTGAATCGGAACTAACATTCAAAATTTAATATTTATATAATTGCTTCACGCTGAAACAATTTCAAAATGACAAAGAAATTCAATCAAATACTCTTCTCGTCAAGATAAATGCTTCGCAAGTGACTGAAATGATTCCGACCCGAAAATGCGATAAAACAGCATCCAATTTTACTACACCAATTAGTAGATGGCAATCCACGCGTTTATCTTCCGAGTCGGCAATTTACCACGTTTCACGACACCCAGAGGATGTTTAGGGATGGATTCTGAAGGGAGTAATCGCAGCGCAAGAGAGGAAGAGAAAATAGTTCTTTAAAGTGAGTGCCCTGTCGGGAACGCTTAGAGCTAATCTAGTTATTGGACCTTGCTGTAACGTTCCTGTGCAAGTTGCTCGTTCGAGTCTTGCCCCTTTCCTTTTCGCCTTAAAGACTCCACTCGAGCGAATGACTCAAGTCTTCCGAAGATAATAGCAATTCTATTCGAGATAAATCGAAATAAAAAAGATGGAATAAACAATCAATCAATGACACTATAAAAAATTGATAAAACTACTTTAAAGAGAGACTTGAGTATAATTTCATGCTAATTTTCACCGCAATAAGCTATCAAGTAAGCAATAAGGACTACTGTTAATAAAGATATTAATGATGCTGACGACTATACAAAATTATTGCAAAAATACTAATCCTGATATTTTTCTAATATGATTTTGACACTCTCGCCACAACGATTGCAATAAGATTCTATCTTAGTCCCAATTCTCCCTTCTAAAGCTACCTCCAATGTTGCGCTGTAAAAACGCACGCATGTGATGCAAACACCCTCGAGAGAGAGTTCGCAAAGAGGGCAAAACGAAAAAGGAGTAGAGAGTATATAAACACACGAGAGAGAACGGAGAGGTGGGAGGGTATGTGGAGAAGAGACTCGGGAGAAGCTTTCATCATAATGAAGTATTTCTACCGCTTGCCGAAGCCTTCAAGAGGAGGCACCAGCTTCTTTCGTGCGCGTTAAAGAAACGACTTGTCAGTTCTGCAATCCTCTCCAAAAACAGAAGATCCTACCTGTCCTACGGTGCTTGAGATTAATCCGGGTTAACTGTTTCGCTAACACCGTTTCTCGTTTCTCATTATTCATATTTATCCTGAATAGTAATTGCGATCGAAAAAACAAATCGTGGTGTCCCTTGAAATTAGTTTTGTTCGAAACAGAAAAACTAGAAAGACCAAATCTTAATGCTAACGAAACCAAGTATTAAAGCTTAAATCTGACGTTAAAAAGCTTATCTGAAGTTAAACTGAGATTATCCTATATGACGTATTGATCCTATTTTCTATCATCCATGTTACATCATGTAATCTTGCAATGTAATTTATAGCGATATATATTATGACGCTTAGACATAAGTTGTCGACGGTCTCGCTTTTCAAAGGATCAAAGAAACTAACAGTTATGCTATCACAATCGATCGAAACGAAATGTTATCGTGTAATTTTTTCACTCATGAAAATAAATCACATCTAAGCCAGGAAGTTTTGTCAGCTAAAATTCATGAAAAGGAGAAGAACCCCGTCGTTGCGTTTCACCTATAGAATTGCGAGCATAATGACTCCCATTGCGATATATTGTTATATATATGTATATATAACGCGTGCAAAACGCGTATGCGTTCCCCTTCACACGATTGTGTGCGCGTGATTAAAAATGATCGTCACTGAGCGAGCTAAAGCTTCCACTCCCTTAAAAGCTTCCCGTCACTACTTTGAACCATCCACCGCTCTTTCTGTTACAAAGATGGAATTCTCCGCTCCACTTCGAGACTTATGCACGAAATCCGTTTTCTCCGCGAATTCTGCGACAAGCTTCACACGAAAAGGGTTGGAAAAGATTAAGGAGACACAGAAGTGCAGTCGGAAACTTTATAGAGTTTCGTTTACTTAACATTTCGAGACACCGGTGGTCTTCAAGTTATAAACGATTAAAGATGAAGATTTTTTTTTGCTTTCTATGAAATTATCATTCCTCACAAAAAATCGAAACTATGTTAAAATTAAATATTTATGTACTAATTTTTTATTTTTATTTTTTTTTATTTTTAGACTCGTACTAAGTTAACAGAAAACAGCAAAAACGTTAAAAATGGAAATGTCTAGTTAATATCAACAAATTAGGATTCTCATTCATCGCAATTAGGGTAAAGGCAGTGAATATGGAATAGGTTACTAATATGGAACAGGGACTTATTTTTTAAACAAAGCGTTTCATTCTAGTGGCAATTACTGGAAGTTGTTGCAATTATTGTCAAACGTGCCATATCAAACAATAAATTCGATGCTACACCGAATTTCTCTAATATAAGCATTTATTTATTTTTGTTGCGTCTGAAAATGTGATAGCACTATCTTAAAAAGTGTTCTTACAAGCTGACTGTAAGTTATTTAATGTTTATAGAACATAGACGCTTTTAATAATGTTGCATGAATAATATTATGCCGTTTAATTGCGATTTGTAACTCTTTATTGAAATGGGAAGAGTTTGTGTGTCATATTAAGATGTGTTGGTAATATGAAATAATTGAATTATTATGGAATAAAGAGTACAGAATATAATGTTTTTGTTTTTTTTATAAATAATAAAGAATATTTTTGATGTTAATGTTTATTTTAATAATTTAACGATTTAGGATTTGATTTTATTGTCCATGTTCATAATGTAATTTTATTTATGTGTTGTACAGTAAATGTATGATTTTTAACAGTTTCGATTTCAATTTACATAAAAAAATAAATTTGCACTTCATTTTTTATGTTATTTATTATTGTTTCTCAAATTTGATTAGTATTCCATATTATATCCCATTTTTTTACCCTCTTCATTTTCTCACTTTTTACTTTTTTGTAAATACTGAAGTTGGACTTAAATTTCGGAGACTTTCAATTATTGGATGTTATAGCTAACATGTTGCTTAAAAGTTCTACATTTATTACAAGCCTTCATATGCATTTGTATCGGAGTAATATTAATTTAAAAATTGATATTCCATATTCGCTGCCTTTACCCTATACATAAAACCAACAAATTAATTCAATAAGATTAAGCACTTCTTGTCTATGTGCTTTTAAAAACGACATTATAAATAAATAAACAAATTCGATTTATTTCTAATAGTTTAGATATATGCCATATGAAAATCGATATACGCTGCCGTCGGAAAGTGCACTGGACACTTGTCTTATTTAGCAAAATTGTACATACAGAATGTTAATAAATATTATTTATTGTAAATTGTCATTTTTATGTTCGTTTTTTGGGTTCATCATTTCTTATTCATGGAAGAGACATACAGATATACTGTTACTTGAGCAATCAGTTGAGATTCTGATTAGATTATTACGACCACAAGTTTATTCAGAAAAGTTTCTTTCTGATTTTAAATTAATAGTGTGTTTTCTTAAGTTAATTAACTTAATTAACTGTTTTATTTACGATCTGTCTAAGTAAATAAATACAAATAAGAAAGTTTTTTATATAAATATACTTAAAGTAGTATTTTTCTCAAGATTGTAATATATCATTTTGTTTGACATAGAAACGTTTTTTGCGTTTAGTTAATAAATGATGGACCGTAAACTGAATCGAAAAAATGGCTATTATTAATGCATAAAGATAGACTTTCTATTTACAATATTTCAAAGAAATTAATTACTTAAAATTTTTAGAAATTAATTAACTTAAAATTTTTCGATCCAATGTCCGATGGCATCTTTCGCGAAACAAAGTCAAATTATAATAGAAAACGGAGTAGTAGTAATCCTATGTAACAAAGTCATCGAAAGTCAAAAATCAATCACTTATCTTATTAAACAAAAGGAACAAAAGATACATTGCATTTGCAAAATTCAGTAGAAGTTATAATTAAAAAAATACTTTTTTTATTACAATGAAACGCGTGCGCGCGCGCGTGTGTGGAGGGATTATTAATTTTTTAGTTTTATTTATTAATTAACACATCAATATTTATTCATTAATACAGAGTAATATTTTACACATAAATATTTCTTATTATATTTTCCTAGTCACAAAGCATTTGTACTGCGACATAAATCTCACGTGCTAAAAATATCATATAATCCAGACAGGTATATACAAAACATCAAGCTAAACAAAAAGTGAAAGAGCTAAGCACTTGTTTGCTATACTTCATCATTTACTATCTCTCCACACTAATGTATCACGAAATAATCATTAAGCCTTTTATACTTCTTACTTAATCATTTTATATAGATTGAGTTACTTATACTACATTAAAAATCGACTCACAATTTTATTAAAAATTGAAATTGCAATACTAATATAATGTAAAGCTACGACAGAGTGGTTGCGTGCAAATACTCTCACTCCTATTTTTTATGACTTCGCGGTGTAAATCCCCGCGCGGCGTAAATACCGGAGTTACTCTATGCATAATAAAATTTTGTTTTTGTTGGATTGACAAATCGCCTTCGATCTAATATCCACCTTTCTTATAAGAAGAAAGTGCCAAATAAATTAAAGTACAAATATAGCAAATGGTTCTATATTTAAAATATTTCTCAATTTGTGTGCTCTTATAACATGTACGAGATTTGCTCATCACTTTCAGCTAATAAACCATTTTTTAAATGAACATTCATTTCTCTTATGAGAAATAAAGTTCCAATTCAAATTAAACTACAAATAGCAATTGGTTCTAGGTTTAAAATGCTTTTCGATTTATGTGTTTTTGTATTTTAAAAATTACATGAAATTTTGATGCTTGTTCTTTTCGACAGATAAATTGTCCCCAGTGTGCTTTATTAATAATTAATACAAATTAATAATTAATACAAACTAATAATTAACATAAATGTTGCTTACTTTTTAGAATTTTATTTTAAAACTTTACATGTTGAATGCTGCATCTAATTTATTTATCTTTGCATGTTCGTCTATTAAATCCATATTTCAATAAAATATAATATATAATATAATATATGATAATATATAATAATAAAATATAGTAATACATATAATATATAATAATAAAATGCAAAATTATTATATATTTATTATTTTAGACTTTAATATTAATTATATTTACAAATGTTATTTTTGTTTATAAATGTTATTATTGTTAATAAATTTTATGCATTTTTTTAATTTGGTGACACTCGTTATCGGTGATCGACGTTTGTAAAGTCACCTGTAAAGATGCAATCTAGATCATATTATCGATATATGATCGATTTGAAATATAAATGACTTGCTCTCTTCCGAATTAATAATAATAATAACAAATAAAAAGTTTTGGCTAATGGGAGCACTGGTGGGGCGCGTAAATAAAACTTACAATTTTAATAATTCAATATAATTTTAATAAGCAGGAACATTTCGGCTAACTTTTTAGCCATCTTCAACTTGTACAAATAAATGTTCTTGGTGGATTGGCGCATAGTAAAAAACTGAGAATCATGAATAGAGTCAGTCTCTCTAATTAATCAATGCCGAACCATAATTAGATCATCTATTCCATAATTAACATGGTAAGGCAAGATAGTGTCAAGTACATCTCTATATGATTGTAGTGTAAAATACAATATATATATTCTCCCGTCACACAATAAAAAATGAGAAAAAATAAAAAGAGTAAAAGTTATAGATAGTCAAGACATTAAAATAAAACATAGTCAACAATTTGAAATAAATAAATTAAGAATATAAAAAGAGAACTGTGTGGCGCGCCACAATATAAAAATTTATTTTTGATAATAGTTTTGTTGACGTGAAAGATAGTATAAGTTTATAAACATAAGCGCAATTTATGTAATTTGTGTAATTTAAAGCACTACCTTAAAAAGTGAAGTATCAGCAATACTATTGTTTGTAAGCCTAAATATAATTTAAATAATTATTAATAATTATTTTAAGAATTATGTTTGTAAGCTTAAATCTTGATATAATTTAAATAACAAATAAGACAAAAATAATAGAAGATTAACATTGAAAAAAGTAGAAATTTTGCATTCACAATATAAAATGAAAATATAACGTTGTGAATTGTACTTATTCTCTTATTTATTATAAAACTTCTTTTACACTAACAATTCAATTTAAAAAAAAAAAATGGATTTTAAATCCAAATCTCTGTGTTAAAAATTAAGATGAAAGTTTTTAGGACATTAAAATATAAATGTCTCAATATAAAAGAAAATAACAGTAAAATAATACAAAATATTTTACTTTAATTTGATGTAATAAAAAGATGAATTATGTTAACTATCAGTCATTATTTTACCAACTATCTGATATTGATACATTTTATCTTTTTTAATTATTAATATTTAAAATATAAAAAATCGTTATAAAATCGAATGATGTAGTATTTGATGACTTGATTTGATGGACTTAAAATTCTAATATAAAATAATATCTTGTTATAAAGCAATTGTTAATAAAATCATAAAAGCAACATTGAGATTCCAACTACAAAAAGAAAGATCATCTCTACGAAAAGCGCCCATAAGAATCGGCAGTATTAGATAATGTATGCCTTAGAGGCATCTTCTTAATTGGCACGAAACTATACCGGTAACAAGAATAACGGCGTCATTGTTTCGCGCCGTAAGAAAAGGCTATTAACGTGGCACGCGAAGAGGACTCGAGACAAGATTTCCTTTTAACCGTGTCGCTTTATCTAACGACGTAATTATACTGCACGTCGGCAAATGAATGTATTTAATGAAATCTCACACTATTATCGAATATAACGCTTATTCAATGGATATATGTTGATGAATATCTTCTCGATATAAAAAAGTAACTAAGTAACTGGTGTAATAGGTAAGTATACTTCTGCTCAAAAAATACTCGAAATTGTTAAGTAAAACACAATGAAATTGATATTTAATCGGATAATTTATTTTATTCCCTTCGAAATAGTTCCCATTCTTTGCAACACACATGTAGTGCCGTTGTTCACTTTTCGTAAGTCGATGAAGGTGATGGTCTTCAGTTCCTCTTCAGTGAATTTTCTTTTGTAATCTCAAAACACTTTGCACGAAGTAGTAATTTGAGTTTTGGGAACAGGAAAATGTCACAAGTCTGGTGAATACGGTGCTTGATGAATGATATTTGTTGAGTTTTCGGCCAAAAACGAATTTGTATATTAGCGTGATATGTGTGCGTCGATACATGAAATGCATTAACGTGTAAAATCCATTGTTTTTCACAAATCTGATCATTTTTGAGCGCTTCAGCAAAAAATTTCATTAGAAATACAAAATAATAAATTCCTTCTTGATTTTTTGATATTGTAAAAATTGCCGTAAGTATCAAACTAACATAAACAGCTGCCATAAATCAATTAATAACTGCAATAAACCGCACCGCATTAATACTCCATGTGAAAGTCGAGTACAATTGTTAGCGGCAACCTAGCGGCAAAAAAAATTTTGATTCAACCGTTTCGTTTAAATAGACAATTCCGGTACTTTTTTAGCAGAAGATGGATGTAAATATAACAGATAAATATCACAAGAGATAGATATAATTTTGCGTAAATAATGCAACATTATCTTTTATTTAAAATTCAACCTTCTAATAAGCGCAAAATTTGAAAGTTATAAACAAGGAAGGAAAAAGCAAATATGTGAAAAATATTAAAAATATCATTGCAACGCATACGAGGTACGATCCAAAAATATCTCAGACTGATTCTATTAAAAACAAACTTCATTAAACATCAAACAGTTAATCCCCTTCAACGTACTATCCTTCTGGCATTTATGCCAACAGCCCTGCCATTGCTGGTAACATTTTTTTAAAAGAATCTTTCGGAATGTTCTTCGGATGATTCGTCGTATTCACTTTTATCGTCTCGATATCGTGTCTCGATATCGTCTGGATGTCAAATCTCTTCCTTTTCAGTGACATCTTCAGTTGAGGAAAGAGTTATTATGCTTCCCATGAAATTTGAATCCGATTGACTGCCCCTTGGAGAAGATTAGTGGCCACAAAAACTTGATTTTCCTTCTACTCTTTTACTGAGAAGGCGAGAAACAATTTCGCATATACGTCGCATATGTAAATTTTCTGTCAAAATGAATTGGCACTTACCATGGAACAAGTTAAGTCTTTCGACAATTTTTTACATTTTTAATTGCCTGTTTTCTTCATTAATTGCTAAACGCGAATCACGGAATCGTTTCTCCTCGTTAAGCCATTCCATTCGTAAATCATCAATATTTTGCCTTCTTTGAATTTTCGTATTATTTAAATAATAAATAATATTAAATGTTATTTAAATATTAAATATTCTCAGTAGTTATTTTCAACATTTCAAGAGTTTCCACATCGTTTGGCCCATTGTTTGCCAACTTAACACAAAATTTAATGCACACGCTGCCTCTTTTTTTTCCAGCATTTTAAGCGAGTCAAAATGTAACGAAGAATTAATACGTGTTACTTTAACGCTTGCTTAAAGAAACACTAACCAACAGATTATCCTTTGTGCTACACAAAGAGTAGATCTCAGATAATATCTTCCCAAAAAATCGAATGTGTATTACGTATATTGGTATTACAAATCCAAATTCCGATATTTTGTTACCGTACCACATATATTTTATCATGCCTACACAGTCTTGTGCAGAAACTGGATTATCCATAATAATAATAACACAAAGTGTTCTGAAACTGTACTATTGCATTTTTGAAACTGCGCTATTTATTTGCGCTATTGTGATACAATAAAAATCATGATAAACTGGTATTTTAAAATCTCAAAAATCTCAAAATAATTTAATAATTTTAAAAAATCTTAATATGAATGATAACTCAAGCAAATTATTTTTTGTAATATTTTATGTAAGCATAAAATATTGAAAAATAATTATTCTATATGCAAAAGTTTCTCTGTTACAAAAATATTCTTTTTTACTGATCATTTTAACAGCTTTTAATTAGTAGACTAATCTTATCCACTGCCTACTATAATGTTTCATTTGGCAGTGTATTTTTAATACATCGAACGTATTTTCTCACGTAATCCTGACGACGCAAGTTCGATTTCGGAGCTCCAAGTCGCTGAGCCCCACGCCAACAGGAAATGCAGGAAACGTTTTCCAATTTCCACGTTTCATAGTCGGGGACAAGTCCGGGAAGAGTTGGAGGGAGAGGCCGATCGATCGGCGGTGCAATAGCTGCATCGCCACCCCTTCGTCTTTCGTTGCCAACACTTTGAATCGCAATTCTTTATCCTCCAAATCAACACAAGATGTGTTAACATAAGACATTAGATTAAATTATCAAAAAAAGGTTACCAAAACCATTTCTTCGAGATCACAAAAGAATATAATAAAGTATTCCAAAAATAATCGACGAGCCAATCGACGTATTCTTTATCGAATCCCTTTATCAGCATTGGTCATGTCACAGAAACGAGGGCGACGTCACGGCCACGCCGTCGTGCTCTCCTTCCTTTTCCTTCTTTCCCGTTCCTCATCTCTAACTCGTTCTCCCCCGCGCCTCCCCCGTCCATTAATTAACAGGCTTTGTACTTTTAAACGATGTTAAATAAACGGTATTGTCCGTAGGGAAAGGACTGAAAAGCGGGCGCCATTGTGCTTTAAGCTCGCTCCTCGTTCTCATCGTCGTTCGCGTCGTCATCGTCGTTGTCGGCATCAGAAAGAAGGAAAGAGAAGACGAAGGAGTATTGCCCGCGAATGTGCCAACTTACTAATACCATCAGTGCCGGAAAGCTTTGTTCTAAACAAATACATCGAATACCCCGTCACCCCCGCTGCCCACCCCTTTCCTCCCCTCTCTTGTTCGACCGTGCCACCTGCCTTTCAGACGGGAAAACGTGTATCGATTGGATAAGCTATAATATAAATAGAGAGTAGGACTACCCCCTTCGCGCGACCGGAAGTCGCCTCGGCTTTTTGATTCCGAAGGCAAATACGATCTATGCGATCCGTGAATCGTCGATTCGATTTGCCATTTCTCAAATAACGGACTTCTATTTTTTACTATAAAATGACTGTCTTTCTATAAAATAAGCGGTAACAAAGTTACAGCAAAATCTCGCATCTTATTCTATCAACAACACTGATAACATCTTATCTAAGCAAGATAAAGGAACGCCGAATATCTGAAGAATTCTGGAGAGAACTACGTTTCTCGAGATTTTATTTATTAAGAATAGTAGTTCGATCCCGGCACGGGCTGCACTATCAGTCCGCTATTGTCTCGAAAGACACAACGTCGGATCCTCATCCAGCGTTTGCCGATACCTTTCTTCGAGGTTCATTGTGCGCCACCACGTATCCGTATTGTTCAACAGTCGACGTGCTCCGTTGTTGTTAGCAGGCAGTAACAACAACAGGAGGAGCAAGGGATTTGTGGGGTTCGCTGTGATTCCTCGGCACCATACGCTCTTATCAGTTTCTATTGCTTTTCTGTTCTCCTCTTTTGCTTTCTTTTTCTTTAGTTACAAGATGATTTTCTGAAAATAATGATGATTCGCTAATCTCGAGGAACCATATAATTTCTAAGTTTGGACTCTATGCATTATTATTATAAGCACATTATTATTATTATTATTATTATAAGTTTAGACTCTATATTTACATACATTATTATTTAAATCATTCAAGTCTTTTCGAAAAAATTTTATTTAAATTTATTTTCTTCTCTTTTTTTCTCTTTCCCCATTTTCTATCGAGAATCTTTATCCCGCTCGAAACTTTATATTGTCTGTTGGTCGTTCAGAATATTACTTTGATTTCTCTCCTTTCTTCCGGCAACTCTCTATCGTGTCCGATAATCCTGACCGGGCTATACAAAAGGAGAGGAAAGGCTCGGAAGATATTAAAGTCCTCATGCGAAACTTGGAGAGTACGAAGTCGCTCTTGACGACTTCGCGACCGGTTTATCTTGAACAAATCCCGGATTAAAACTTTGAATTGAGCCATCTCGTTTGACGACAACAATAAAAACAAATTTTCTTCGTGTATCCTTATTTCCAAGCTAACTAACATCGGCATTCCTCATATAATTTATGTTTTTAGTCTTTTTCAAATAAGACTTGGATCTTTCTTAAGAGAAAGATTTATTCTAAGTATTAGAATTTAACAAATCGAAAGAATATATATATATATATAATTTAAAGAAACATATATAATTAATATATATAGAATTTAAAGAAACGCAAACGAGATATTCCGGATTTTGCATTCGACCTTTTTATGACGATTCTCGCTACTAAATTTCTCAGCGAAACCAATCTCCAGTAAGCAGCTGCGAGCTTTGCAGCGTCGCGACACCCGCGTCTCACCATGGCGGCCATTGTTGGTAGCGTCGCGGTGCAAATCCCGGGCGCATTGTGCCGCCGTTGCAGCAGCCTCAGCGTCGGGGTCGGTGTCGCACCTCGCTACCAGCGGGTTCCGTTTCCAGAATGCCAGAACCGGGGCTTCGCGCTTTGTGCGCGCCTCGGTGGCCGACAACAAGTGGTAATTAATTCTGTGCAAAACAATCAGCCCGCCGACATAGTGGAGAGAAACGCAGAGAACGGCGAAAGGGTTAAAAACGATTCGCGATTTATCCCTTCCGTCCCTTCGATCCAATGAGGCCCACCGTGAAATCCCAAAAGCGTTTGAACGCAAATCACGACGGCGTGCGAACGTATGAAACATGAACTATATATTGAAAAACTAATAATTAATCATATAATGATAATTTTAAACTTGGATTACCGATATTATTGTAACATACTTTATATCGTTTGCCATTATCTTAAAGTTTATTTATATGATATCAGAATTTTTCTCTCTTTCCTCTTTGCTTCTCTCTGCTTCCTTCTCTTAAAATTAAAAACGACCTCATATTTTATCAATTAATACATAATTGATGACATAATACAAAGTACAAATTTTCTCGGCATTCAATATGTCGCCATGAATAATCTCTTTTTAAATATTTATCATTCAAATTTCTGGAATCGACAGAAATATCAAATATTGATATTTTCAAGTATGTATTAATCACTTTACTAGTAATTATAATATATTGGGTATAAATGCGAAAAACAAACTCATATAATTGAACAAATTATCCAATCAATTAATTTTTTAATATAAGAATTCAGACCTACATTTGCAGAACGATCGTTTTATCTACCTAATTAAACCATAAATATGTGACTGTAAATGTATTTAATTATCTCACGATACTTTCTGTTGAAAAATTTTACAGAAAGCATAAATGTTACCATAATTAAACTATCTTAATAGGGTTGAGAAAGTTACTTTTTAAAAGTAACTCGTTACCATTACTCCTTACTGAATCGAAAAAATAACTCATTACCGTTATTGCAATATTACTAGTTACTGAATCTATAAAGTAACTCGTTACCGTTATAATTACGTCTTAAGTTCGTTATTTTTTCCGTTATTTTTTTAATATGCTAAAAAAAGATTAAATTAAACAAAAAAATTAAATATTTTTTAAATAGTTTCTGTTAAAATATTAATAAAAGCAATAGAATTTTCTAACTTTTTACAGGACTACAAAAAATTTAAAGAGACAAATTTTTTTAATGCTTATAAAGCAAATAACAAATTTTAGTTTTTATTAAATTTATATGGCATCCTCGATTTTATGTTTAAAAATTTTAATAACTCAAAGTTATTCTTAAAGTAATAAGTGCGGTAATAATGCGACTTTATGATTGGTTTGTGTAATATCTTAAAATTATACTTAATCCATTAAGTCACAGAAAATTTCTATACTTTTTCCTGTTTTAAATCCTTGTAATTCACGTTCTTTAATTAAAATTTTTAGACCACAATTTAGAGATAAAAAAAATTGGTCTTTCCGAAATTTAGTCAGCGATATGGAGAGATATTTAGAAAGAAAGATATAAAGAAAAGTCGAAGAAAAAAGGTGAGGTGACTTTTTTCTTGACAAATATTCAATTAATAAATGATTTCATCTTTTTTTTTTAATAGAGTAAATTGATGTAATTATTTAAATAATCCATATTAAAAATTATGAATTCAAGAGAAAGATGAAAAGAGATGAAAGTGTAAAGTTGTAAGAAATGTTCATTTTTTCATGCATTTCATACAAATTTATTGTTAGATTTTGAGAGTTTGTACCGCCATCTTCATAGGGATAGAAAGTGTTTAAAGAATTTTTGTCAGTTTTTTATTTATTTCGATGTTTTGAAACTCTCAAGATGATTTGTTTGACAATTCCCTGTGATCGTGAAAGATGGTAATATGACGTGTATTTTTCATTTTTTTGCCAATTTTGCCATATTTGGAGGTAAAACAAAAAGATAAAGTTATCATGTCTCTCCGAATTAGCTTTGATCATTATATGATTTTGATTCTACCTTTTCCGTCTATTCTCTATAATTTTGAAAAGGAGACAAATAATTTTGAGATTTTCAAGATATTGAAATGAATGAAAAATTAAAAAACTTTTTTTATTTTACCTCTTTTAACTTCTATGTAATTAGATAACGGAAAGAGCATTTTACAATTATACCTTCCTTCACATTTCTATTTCCTTGACTAATTTTGATTTTACTTATAAATCACTCAATTAATAATTATATCGATTTCTATATTCTCAAAAAATATTAGACAAAATTATTTACTAATTGAACTTCTAAAAGTAAAAAGATGTCAGTAAAAAGCCATTTACTTTTTTCTCCACTTTCAATCTTTTTCTTTTTTTCGGATACCTCATTGCAAGATTCGGGAAGAGCAATTCTATTTATCTCAAAATATCAATTGCAATTAAAAAATTTTAATTAAGAGTCTCCTATGAAAATTTTAATCTGAGTCTCCTATGAATAGGTTAAAATGGTCTCAAATACGACAAGGGAATACTAGCAGAAAACTGAATATACAAAAATTACATCACAATTAAGTTCAAAATGTGAATAGTAACGATAAAAGTAACTGTTAAATTCGTTACCGTTACTGAAAAAATATAACTATGTTATCGTTATAGTTACGGAAAAAAAATAGTAACGCCGTTACAATTCGTTATTAAAAAAAAGTAACTATAACGGTAACAGTGTTATAAGTATCGTGTTACTTCTCAACTTTGCGTAATAGTAATGTGAGTGATTCTTATCACAATTTAATGATAAAATTGATAGTTTAGACACGCAGTCTAAAAGATCTTAATGACATCTTCAAAATAAACGTCTTAAACGTCTTGACATGCGTATGTCAGGATATGACCTGGCAGTTAGAAAGATTTAAACTGTATATCAATATTTATATTCCAATACATAATCACGTATTTCTCATTGACATTCTATAAGCAATTTCGCAAAAATTATGAAGTGCTGTGTCTAAAGTGTAAGAAAAATGTCTAAGTAAAAGAGAATGTAATTATCTTTCTGTGATAAACCTTCAAAAAATCAATGATATATGGGATAAAAGTCAGAATCGAACCTGAGATGCATCAACGAATCGACACCTCTCGCACAGAATCACTCGTCATCACTCTTATCCTCCCTATAATATTAAAGATTATGAAATATATTAAAAAATATATTAAAAAGTATATTAAAGTATTATTAAACTCACAAAAATTCTCACAAATACATTTATAGACTATATTTTAATTATTTATATGACAGATGCTCTTATATATGTAATTACTCTTTTAATTTTTATTAATTTTTTTGGCGTTTTATTGTACCTGCCCGTAAGCATTTGTTTCAATTTGATCCACATTTTAATTTATTTTATTTATTTATATTTTAATTACATCTTAATTTATTTATATTTTATGTTTAAATTATTTATTTGTTTTTTAAGTAATTATAAACTGAGACATGTTTTAAATATAAAATAATTTTTAAACATTACAAATTAAAAGTTTACGCATATATTTAAAAATATTTCTTTACATATTTGATTAATAAATGCATAAATTACATAGTAAATACAAACACTTAAAATCACGAAATAAATTTTAATTATTATTGCATTCCAATTTAAGATATAAACACATCGAATATAAAATCATTTGAATAATGTGATTGTTTGAAACTGATGATAGTTTTGAAATTAACATAATGTTATCACATCAGTTTTTTATAAATAAATGTTTGTCTTCTTGCACATTATTTGCATCAGACTTTTATAAAAATAACTTAAGATATTAACAAATATTTTATTATTTTATCAAATAATTAAAGATGCGCTAAAAGCTAGATCTTAGTGCTATATAATGTTTCTTATTATTTTATTATTAAAAGAAACTGAAAGGATCAATAAACATCATTATACAAATACTTGAAAATTATTAATAAACATTATTTTAAAACGAAACATATATACATATTTATAAAATTAATAAAAATAGTAAAAATACTTGGCTCCAAAAATAAATCAAATGAATGAAAGAAAACCAATGTGAGCCTCTGCGATTGTTGATGCGTTGAGGATCAGATTAATCAAGTCCACATGTAATAAGACAAAAGCTGTGTATTTGCAAACGTTTCGACTACAAATTCGAGTCCTCTTCAGTGCAAAAATATACAGAGATAATGTAATGTATCGATATTCATCTCTATCCCTAACTGATCTGTTACAGAACAAAGAGAGTCAAGATATTAAAATTCAATGAGGCCAAATATAGATAATATTTATGAGAGTCATAATGTAAAAATTTTTTTATGTATAAAAAATAGTTTAAAAAGTAAAATTAAATAGTAAGAATAAGTTAATAAGTTTAAAAAGGAAAGAGAAACTAAAACACTTACCGTGTCAAAGGAAAGAGATAAATAAACGTGTGATTAAGTCAAAGTTTCATACTCGATTGAACAGTATAATATTTGGATCGGTATAAACAATGTCAACACTCTCTGTTAGTAGTCTTACATGAAATTAAATTAATTATTAATGAGGGATGTTAATGTCCGAGATGATCAATCAAATAAATCATTGTAAATTGGATGTAGCAAATCAGTATCTTTTTTTTAAATTTAGACTTTGTCTTTGTTTTTTTATATGGATCATCTCGGATATAAGGCGCTTGTTACAATTTATCTCTTCGTCCAACATCTCAACATTGTCCCAGTCAAATTCATGATTAAATTCTAGATGATGGTCAGTGATAACAGAAGTCTGAAGAGAGTTTCTTCTAATGTGATTTCTATGTTCACTAATCCTTGTATTTAAAATTCTTTTGGTTTGTCCTACATACAATGCGTCACAGTTTTGACAATTTATTTTATAGACTACATTTGGACGAGATGCAACAGGTAGAGGATCTGTGTGTACTTTAATAAATTTATTAAGCTTATTGTAACAAGTAAAAGCAAGTTTGCAGAAAGAAATATTCTTAAAATATTGTATGAATTTTTTAGCTATAGATGAAATATACGGAATGGTGAAATAGATTTCTCTTGGAAAGATGTGAACATTATTGATTTGATTATGTTTTTGTTTTTTTGGTTGATTGAATCTGAGAAATAATCGCCTTCTGATAGTTGAGAATATCAAATCGAATGAGTATCCATTATCTATTAATATTTTTATGATAAAATCCAAGTTTTTCTTGTGGAACTCAGGATGTGAAAGCATAATCACTCTGTCAATTAAGCTGATGATCGTGCCATTTTTGTGTATGAATGGATGTTTAGAATTGTAACTAAGGAAGCGATCAAAAAGTTGATTTATGGAACCAATTGAAGATCAAGTAATCATTCTTTCTTATCAAGAAGAGATCTAGAAAATTTAATGTGTTGCCTCCAACTTCCATGGTGAACTTTAGTCAAGGATGAAAGGAATTAAACATATGAAGAAAATCATTTAAGCAAGTGTAAGGAGCAGAAAGTGCAATATCGTCCACGAATCTATAATAAAAAATTATGTATTTATATTTAAAATAGATTAAAAATAGATTATTGATAAAAACAACTCATGCAATACAAATAAAATGTTAAACAGTAGATTGAGTTGAACCATAAAAAGTTACGTATATGCTCATCTGGAGATAAAAGTGGCCCAAGGAATAAAAAAAACTGATATTTATAACTTTATAATTATATATATTGATGTTGAATTATTGTCTTGAATTGAACGTCCTGAATTGAACGTAATTGATGTTAGTTTGTTAAATCCAAAAATAAGATGGAAGAAAGTACTGAAAGCGCCAGTATAAAGTGTATTCAATTTGGCACTGTCAATTTGCCCTTGTTTAAAATTTGATAAACAACAAGAATGATTGCAGAAATGATTTCAAAATCGTTGCGAGCATCAAGTGAAATGCAATTATAGCAAAGAAAAAACGAGAAATATTCATTTGTTCATATATCTGAATCAGTTTGACTTCCACGGACGTATTTACGAGTTTACATTACCAGAAAATATATCAAAGATGATAAATCAAAGATAACAATTAAAAGGTAATTAATAATAATGTACATTTATTAAATAGGGAAAAGTCGCCGATGCTGTCATATCACTTTGTTTTTAGTGCATATTTCTTAAATAAAAATTAGATATAAAACCTTAGAAACATAAATACAAACTAGAAAGTATTTTCTATCAGATGATATAGTATTTTTTTATATAATACTGATTGATTCGAATTTTGCGATAATTTTTAAAATAAACAAAAATGAGCAGCTAACAAAATGAACCTCAAAACTGATATAGTGGGTAGTAATGCCACATATTCCTATTCTTTTTCTTTTACAGAAAAGTACATCTGTATAAAATACCTAACAACCAAGTTTATTGTATATGAGGATTTCTCGAACTCTTTCACTTCGATATATAACATGATTTGTTAATTTATTCGTATACTTTATACTATTCCGTAAGACGCAACATGTAACATTACAGAGATGAGACAGTATACATATAAAGAATAGATTAGATTATTATCTTATAGTTCATCTTAATATGAATTATGAATTTTTATTTCTTTAATCATTTAAACAGATCATGTTTTTATCAGTATTAATAAAGTGCAATGTTTAATTTTTGAGGAATAAGGGAGTGTCGCTTTAAAAGACCAATGTCAATATCGGCGACTTTTCCATTTCCAGAATTATTAAATAATTAGCGTGTACTTTCGAAAAGTTATTACCTTCGATTTTGTTGTTTTTTAGCGTAAATACTTATTTTATCTAGTAAAAAAGATTCCTTGGAAATGGATTTTTGACATCTCCTTCTCCATCCAGCCCCCTTCAAAAATAAAATTTTTATTAATTATTTCAGAAAATATTTATTGGATGGAAAAAGTTATTAAATAAAAAATGAAGCTTATAAAAAGCTCTTCAAATGAGGTCTTATACATATTTTACCTAACTTCAATATTTTAATTATTATTTTTTATTATCAAAAAATTATTGTAAAATTAATTTTTCATGTGGTCGGATTACAAGTACAAATATGCGGAATAGTTTTTAAAATATTTAAATTTGTCATGTGGCTAAATGAACAATTGCGATTTTCATATGAGCGAAATGAGTAATTTAAGTGCTGTAAATTACATTATAATTTTTTGGTCATAAAGGGAAATGAGATTCTACATGGGTTGACAATTTTCCACGCAAAGCGAAGGCCAACTAAATAAATCTATGTGTCTAGTTTTTTGATAGTAGAACTTCTCCGTGGGAGGGACGGAACTACATCAACGCATACACTTTATACCGCGAAGCGAAGTTTCACGAGTTCCGTTTACAACCAACCTCGTGTGGAACTTATGTGAAAATCGCAATAATTGTTCATTTAGTTACATAACAAAAATTTTAATATTTCAAAAACTCGTTTTCACACATTCGCTTGTAGAATCTGACTACTAATAGCTTTTTGAAAATTTATAATTTAAAAATAATTTATTCAATAATTGCTTGGATTGAAAGAATTTTCGATATCTTCTTTTTTTTACATAAATTTAAAATTAAATTTTAAATATTACAAAAACTTGTTAATATAAACATTGCCCGTTTATATATTAATCGCATCTTTTTTAATCGTGATGTACATACACTCTCTTATTATTATTAAGGAGCTACATACACTTGGGAAGGTAAAAAATATGCCTTTTTCTCGATTTTTTTAAAAGAAACGTAATGTATGTAATTAATATATATCTCTCTCCTAGTTTTCTTTATTTTATAGTACATTGTTATAAGATGTTTCAGAATAAATTTGAAATCAAAATATTTGAAAATGGCGGAAATATTATATTTGTTGACTATGTTGAAAAAACATGCTCCGCGATACCAGATGTAACTCGTACAAGACTTATCTGAATATCAAATTTTTAACAAAATAGCACCAAAATAATTTAATTTAAAGATAGCGATTTTTTGGATAAAAATTGTGAGTTTTTTTATTTGTAAAAAGAAAAATAAGGATTCTAAAAAAAATCTGCTATGTTAAAGACTACCTTTTTTTTTATGTAGATTAAATCATCCAAATTTCAAATAAATTGATCAGCCATTTCCGAGATATTTCTGGTACATGTTTTGAAAACATGGTTTCGAGAAAAACGTATTTAAAGTTTGATATTCTAATAAAAATAAAAAAATATAACAAAATAAAAACGTAGATAACAATTTTTTTTTCGAACTTACATAGAATCATCCACTCCAAGACCATACAGTAACTTTCCCTATAGCAGCATCCCTATAGCAGAAGGATTGATGTGGCTTGCTGATGAGAATTATGAGATGTTAAGAAGTATAAGAATGATATTGCGCCCGATCGTCGTCAAATGCGCTTGGACCTTTTTCATTATATCTCCGACAATTTTCAAGGAATCATTTTGAAACTTACAAGGAATATTTTCGAGACCTTTTCGAATTTGCAAAAAACAAAAAACGCATTTTTTCAAAATTTCTAGGTGTATGTAGCCCCCCTTAATCGCAATATAAAAATTGTTATAGGCGCAGAATGGAAGCTCCTTACGGAGGATGAGAAACGCCCGTTCATCGATCAGGCGAAGAGGTTACGTGCGCAACACATGAAGGAACATCCTGATTATAAGTACAGACCGCGAAGGAAACCTAAGACTTTAGGGCGAAAAGAGGGTTATCCTTACAGCATTCCGTACCCAAGTGTTCCCATGGATGCTCTTCGTGCCGGTAATTATTTTTTATATTAATCTCATTACACAAAAAAATAAAATAAAATTTATAATAATATTTAGAAGATTTAATAGTAATTAAAGATGACTTTATAAAATAGACAACGTAACTTAATCATCTAAAATTTATTTTTGATAATACAATAAAATATCAGGAAAAATATTTTTTATTCGGAAAGAGTAAATATTATAAGCAAATAATTTTTCTCAAGATCATATTTTTTGAGATTTCATGTGATTATCGCTATTTTTTTAAATAGAATTATATGATATTTCTAACATAAAATAATTCTTTTGATTTCTAACTTTACTTTAATATTTTCATATGTCAGAATAACCAGAAGAATCCACATATTAAAAATTATCCACATGTAAAAAAATCATAAAATTCCCTTTTTAAAAAATTACCTTAAAATTTTGAAAAATATAGTAGTAGTAGTAGTAGTAGCAAATTGGCGGGTGGATCTACGAAAGGCCCTAGTGTCAGCTAGATTTAAAAGTTCCTCTGTAACTTCGCTTAACAGGGCTAGCAGTTTCAGCATAGCGTTCCAGTCTAGCGTTCCAGCCTAGCAGTTTCAACACCAGACTTAGAAGACTTCATCCTCTCTATTGCTAGATTCTAGGTTTCAAGAAACAGTTCTAGAATCTATAACTTGAGAATCTATAACTGAGGACAAAGGTCCTCACTCTTTTCTCCGCATAAGTAATCCTTTTGCAAAGTTGAGCTTGTATGAGTGATCTCTAATGGTCACGTAGCCCGTAAAGAGTATCAATGTCTAGGGGGAGGTTTGTTAGCAGCACGCTTGATCATCCTCCTCTGGGCTTGAAACCTCAAATATTATGGTTTCAAATATTACGGATTAAAACCCATATGTGCAGAATGCGTGGATTTGAACTCGCAAGTTTTATGACACACTTATGAGCCCGTTGCTTTCACACGGAGCCATACGACATCTACTCAAAAAATATAACTTCGAGAAAATTTTTTGCTTAATATATTAATTAAGTTTTGCATAATATTTCTAAACACAAAATGTTTTTCTCTGATATTTTCTCATTAAAAACAAGTGAGATTCAAGATAATCAAGTTATATTCAAGTTATTATATTAAGTCTATCCTATATGTATCAATTTTTGACATACATGGCTCGCATGACTTTGACTTTGACTGGTATTCATAGTTTTTATATTTTAGAGCGTTTTAAGTAGACTAGTCTTAAGATTAGTCATAAGCCAATCAATAAGCTTTAACATCTTAAGACATTACTTAAGATGTGATCTTAAAATAAAAATGGACTATGAATACCAACCTTGATGTATGTTAGAAAGCACATTCTTACGTTTCTTATAATTCACACAATTGAACAGTCTCCTATAATTTCTAAAATATTTAAAATTAAAGTTTTTATTAGTAATTTTTAATCTATGTTGAAAATACATATAAAAATAGACAGAACATATCATGTTTACATTGTCATATTAAGATGATAATGCTAAACTTTCTTTTTAAAGTTTTATAGCCGTCACACTTATTGTTTATCATAAAATTATTAACAATTAAAGGTGAATCATACAAATGTGTATTGAATATCATAATTTAAGAATATCATAATTATCATAATTTATTGATGAATATCATATCATGAATACCACATTATTTACGTATTGCATAAAGTAAATGCTTAGAAGGAGAAAAATGTTCCATTCTTTCCCCTGCTCTCTCACTCCCATCTCAAAAAAATTCTAACCTAACCCAAATTTAATTTTACAATTAGTTTCAAACTAAAAAAAAAATTGATTTGAATTAGATTAGAATATTTTGAGATGGAAGTACATTGCTAAATTTTAAACGCAAAAGAAAGGTTTCATTTTCCGCTTAAATATTGCAGTTAAGTAACAATAATTTAGTTTTTAAAATTAACACGTATGTGCGTAAAATTTTACAAGATAACAGTTAATAAATAAATTTATTAAGAAATATCTGAGAATATAATCGCATATCGGCTTTCTACACGCACACACGCGCGCTTATATATCTTTAACTTTAAATATCCCAGAAACTATAAAAAAACCATCACTACTCAATTGTTAGAGTATAAGGTCAAAATCATTCGAGCTGTGTAAATTTATCTAAAGAATTATCAACCAACAGAATTACTAACATTTCATCTTATACTCATTTTGTAATCTTCGATACTCACTAGTCTATCAATGGACTAGAGATCGAATCCAGGAGTTTGCCGCCTCTATATATTCGCCGAATTTGCTATACGACTCGGATAAAATAAAGGTAGCCGTACAAGGTGACCATAGCACAGTGGTTAGTGAGACAGCTTACACTCGGGAGGATCCAGGTTCGATTCCATATAATGCGTTACAAAATTTATCTCTTTCGGAACAAGACTTCCGCGGTCAAAACACTCTCTTGACCGGGGGGACTGTTCACTAGAGGCTCTAACAGCCACAGTGAACCAATCCTGAAGACGAGATGTAAATCAGTAGAAGACATGCGATACCTACACCAGGACTTGCCGATTATCGATCGACCTGGAAGTAGTAATCTATGAAGTTAGACGGTATTACTTTTATTATAGCCCTTTGCAGTTTTATCATATTTATATTTTAAATAATAGATGGTAATGAATGCATTTTTAAATCAATTAAATTATGAAATACAAATCTTTCCTTTCCAAAATTTTTAAAATTAATATTGATATTATCTTTTTCTTTTACATTATTTTCTCATTTCAATCAAAAATGTGTCGTCTTTATGTATGCAAAAAATTAACTTTCATTTTTTTTTTTTTCATATCTGTATGTTTCTCCAAGTTTTGGTAGAAACTGCAGCGTGCTGCGAAGACTCGTATAGCACACAAGGTGCTTGAATCATAAATTGAAATTTTCATTCCTTAAACATAGATTCTCTAATGAGAAATATATGCAGCGAGAGCTAGGATTGAACCCGGAACTCATCGATTATTAGTCGATCACGTAGCGTGTGAAGTCACGCGTCACCTCAAAGTAGCGTGTGGAAGTATGTTGTTGCAAATATTGCACTTCCCACAGTTGCGTAAACACTCGTGATGAACACTTGCGAGGTGACGTCATGTCTGGTTAGTTTATTGTGACAATTGAGCGGGCATAATGGAAACGAGCTCGCAAAGCGATGGAAGAGCACAGAAAACGCACCAATTTGTTTAATTAATACGGAATGGAGGCGTGAACGCATTATGCGCGGTAACGCGGCGATTTGTAATTTAATAATTGCAATCTTTCTGTGACATTGTAACAAAGCATCGCGTACGAATGGGTTACGTCTGCATTACGTGATAATACGCGCGTGTTTTTCATGTAAACAGACTCGCCATCCACTTATTTATTTGTCGCCCGGAAGTGTATGGATAATTGCATTGTTAAAAGTAACGAGTGTTTATACAAGATATTTTACAAATATTGCCACGCGTTTGAATTATTCGTCTATTTATAGTTAGATCACATGGCACATTATAATTGTTTAAAGCAGCTCACACACAGTGGCGTTAGAATAATAATTAATTGTTTAAATCAGACCGTTATAATTATCCTTTGATCTCTCACAAATTACATCACTAGTATCATCGTTCTCATTATTATATGTAATTAAATTATATCCAAAATAAATAAATAGACTTCGCGGTTGTCAGGCAAATCACTGATGTGATGTAAATTTGTGAGCTTTTAGACAATTCACATACAACACACACACACACATTCTCGTGCGCGCGCAGTTCAGTCGCAATGCACCGAAATATATGCCGATAATTTACTCTGTCTTATGTAATTCATGCTGCAGCTGAAAATGCAGTTTCATTAATCATAATTACAGTTAATGTAACCTACAACTAATTTAAATCTTAAGAGTCCAATAATAAGATACTCTTTTTCGAAAAAAGCAGAAAGGTTTAGTTCTTGCTGAGATAATACTGTTCTGAGATAATAAAACTGGCGGTTTATATGCTTATTAGTATTGATTATATTAATTAATTATTAAATAATATGAAAAGTCGCATTTTTAGCAAATCACAGACAAATTGTCGGCATATTCGCCATGATTGACAGGTGAAGGGTTTAAAAATTTTATTAACCCATTAAAGTGTCCTTGATAGTAAAAAATCTTTTTTTATGTATAATGCCGGTCTTTTTATTTCTTTAAATACAATTAAAATCACTTCCATTTTTAATGTATTTTGTGTGTGTGTGTTTCAATTTAATTGCGATGCGATTAAAAGTATTCCAGTACTTCCGACTTAATTACTATTGCTGCTAGATATATTACAAAATAGAACATTTCAAAATAGAAAATTTATGTTTAAATTCAGAAGCATATTCCTCGGACTGTTTACTCTTCATAAAAATATAAAATTTAATTTCAGAATAGATATTATAGGTATTAAATAGATATTACGGATATTAAAAATTATACAGAGGAAAAAAAGAAGCATAACGGAAATTATCTCATTCGTTGGCACGGGACAGTTATTTCATAATAATCGCGTAACTCCGCGATCAGATTTATTCGTTTTAATTAATTTATCTATAGTAATAGCTGTATTATAGCAGACAACTCTCGTTGTCTGCGACTTATTGCAAGATGTCGATTATAATTAAAATATTTTCACTAGTTTTCAAAGACACATAGTTAGCTACTTAAGTTATTGTTTATTTCCTTTTATTATTTTTTCTATATAACACGATTTTATTTCAAAGTCATAAAAGCTAAAAGTATACTTATTGCTAAAAAATCGAAAATCAAACGAGTTAGGAAATCAAGTCAGGAAATAAATTCATCGATAAATACACTCCCATGCAAACCTTGAGGAAACATCCTGTACGCGATGAAAGCAATATCTATTGTGCAAAGTAATGGAATACTTTTATTACCACAGTTTCCTTACCGTTATTGTATATTCAGCGTGGAAACGATGGCGTTCGAATATTCATGCCACATTATATTACGCACCCGTATCTTTGTAGCATAATTTATCGTCGTCATGTAATTCGTGCCCGCGTAGGCGAGTTTACAAATATCCTTCGCGAGCGCGCTTCCATTTGAGAAATTATTAATTCCGTCATATCAATAGTGATATCGCGATTAAGGCCGGAATTTATCCCGACGCCCACGCGTCCTCGCCGCGAAAAGCGATCAGTAATCTCCGATTTATCGGATACGTGGAGACTCTCCTATCCTCCTTTATATCTTCTCCGCGATTCGATCGTCTCCCTTTTTTTTTTAGATATCTCTCCCTCACGCATTTCTATTTAAGTTCGGATTGAAATCTTTCATAGTTTAAATACTCTCGAACGAAGAATGTACAAAATGACATGCATTTTTATACATACACGTACAGATTTTAAAAAATTTTATTATTTAAGCTTTTTACGGAAAATCTTTTTCAAATTGAGAGTATAAATTGTATTTGATATGATCAAAATTATTATTTGATTATTTTTTAATACAATTTTAATATAAATTTGACTTAATTTTTTGTATGTTATATTTTGCAAATTACTTATTTAAATTAGACGAATCTATAATTCAAATCAAATTTCAGAATAGAATTTCAGTAATTTTATATGCATAATTTTATATGTATAATTGCATGTATATTTTACATGTATATATATATATATATATATATATATATATATATATGATATTTTCTTCTAAGAGAGGAGGCTACTCATAAACTTTAGAGAGCATCCACTGGCGTCCATGGGAACGAGGTTAAGCCGAAAGAAGAAAATGAAAACCTTGCCGTCAATTTTAGACAACGAATATTGCGTCAGAGATATAAACACGGTCCTGTTGTTTATCGACAATCCCTGAATAGCGTCAGACCAGCTTAATCTATTACAATGTTTAGTATGATTTTTCCACAAAGTAAGGGGAACAAATAAACTTCTACTACTACTACTATTACTACTACTAATGCTACCACTACTACAATATCGTATGCAGAGAAATCATATCACCAAGCGTTTTGACTCAAATTTCTCATTGACTTCCAACCTCTTAATGAGGTACACGCACAATATCAAACCTTTTACAAGGTTTATAAGATACGGATTAAAATCCGTATATGCGACATGCGTAGATTCGAACTCGCGACCCGTGACTTACGAGTCCGACACTCTCACACGGAGCCACACGACATCCCTACTACTACAATATATATAGCTATATTATATATTATATATTTTAAAATATATATTATATACAAAATAGAAAGAAAGGTCAATATTTTGTGAGGTACCGGTCATTTTAAACAATAAAAAATATTCATGAACATGTATCATGAACGAGATAGTTTGAATTTGACGCGCAATATTACTGTGCCTGCTGGCAGCTATTTGTTTTCTCTTCTGTCGCTGTGATATGCGTCTTAACTGTTGCGTTAATTGCGTTAATTGTAGTAGTAGTAGTAGTAGTAGTAGTAGTAGTAGTAGTAGTAGTAGTAGTAGTAGTAATAGTAATAGTAGTAGTAATAATAGTAATAGTAAATTGACGGGTGGGTCTACGAAAGGCCCTAATGGCATCTAGATTTAAAAGTTCTTCTGGAAGAGGGTGGTAAATGACTATCAGTCATTTAAATCTCGATATCTTTTGAGACTCCCGCTAAAGATTACGAATTTAAAAATCCGTATATACGGAATGTGTGGGTTCGAATTCGCGACTTGTTCCTTACGAATCCGTCGCTCTTACACGGAGCCACACGATATTCCTGGCATCTAGATTTAAAAGTTCTTCTGTGACCCCGTTAACACGACTAGCAGTTCCAGCCTAATGTTCGACACCAGGCTTAGAAGATTGTACACCTTTTCTACTGCTAGATTCTAGGGCCGTTTCGAGAAACGATCCTAGAATCTATATCTTTTTACAAGAGAGAGCGCAAGGCAGCAGCAAAGGCTATCCTCACTCTTTTTTCCGCAGTTTAGTCGGCGTTCCTTTTGCTCAGCAAAGCTGAGCTTATATGAGTGATCTCTAAGGGTCATGTAGTCCGTGAGGAGTATCAATCTCCGGGTGGGGGGGGAATTTCTTATCCCACGTCCGGTCGTCCTCCTCTGGGTTTGGGATCTCCACAATGGAGTTTCAAATATTATACGGATTAATATTCATACGTGCGGAATGCGTGGATTTGAACTTGAATTTTGTGACTCTTCACTCATGAGTCCATCGCTTTCATACGGAGCAACAAAATCCGATAGTTTTGTTGGATATTTTTTTACAAGAGAGAGCACAAGGCAACAGCAAAGGCTATCCTCACTCTTTTTTCCGCAGTCGGTGTTCCTTTTGCTCAGCAAAGCTGAGCTTGTATGAGTGACCTCTAAGGGTCACGTAACCCATGAGGAGTATCAATGTCTACGGAGGGTTTGTTATCCCCACGTCCAATCATCCTCCTCTGGGCTTAGAATCTCCATCTGGAGTTCCAAATATTACGAATTAAAATTCGTATATGCGGAATGCGTGGATTTGAACTCGCGAGTCTTGCGAGCCCTTACTTATGAGTCCGTTGTTTTCACACGGAGCCACACGATATCTAACAGAACTAATAGAGTCACAAATTAATTTTTGATCGTCAGTTAGATATTGATGCTAATAGCATTAAAAAACTTTGAGTAACTTATTGCGAAAAATATTACCTCAGCCAGGGTTTGAATCTGAGACTTTTCGTCGGACTTGCAACGCAATTCTAACTGAACTAATAAAGTCACAGATTAATTTTTGATCGTCAGTTAGATATTGATGCTGATAGCATCTTAAAAAACTGTGCGTAACTTATTGTGAAAAATATTACTTCAATTATCGATTCAATCACCAAAAAAATTTATTAAATTGTTTATTAATTTAATATATGAATTGATTGTTTCTGGCTTTATGCGCTGTGTTTCAAGTCCAACGAATTGCTGCGCGCAGTTCGCATGAGCAGGAGATCAAAAAGATTCACAAATTATAATTGAGCACCAAGATCCGCCGCAGTCATCGACATACAGAACTGAATCGCTAATTACAGTGGTGGGTGTAGAGACACGCGTGAAGTGCAGATAGGCAGATAATAGTATGAATTTCCTTCTCTGTCTACTAAAGCTTGATTGGTTATTGTTGCTCTGCAGAGCGACTATAGGATGAGATCAGTTCACTTGGACACGGTGCAAATACCCATTCACAGCGACCGGTATCTAAAGGCTTTCCACTGTTCAAGCGCTGTGAGTTGCTGGTGGGCAATTGAACTGTGTCCATTTGATAGGATCATCCTACTTCACATCTTCGTTAGTATTAAATGTAGTTAAATGTAAGTTCGGTATTCCGTGTTTAGATTGTAAGGTAGTGTAAGACATAAGGCAGTGGAACTACTCCGATTAGCGGTGCAGTGTGGTCGCGCAGCCTGAGTAACAGACCTGTGAAGAGAGAATGAAGGGTCCCGAGTTCGAATCTCGGTCGGCTCCGTTAATTTTTCCATGCCTTACAGTAGATTGTAAGATAGCTTGTAAGACATTGTCATTAGTCGTTAAGTCCTGTTGCTGTTATGCGAGGGAGTATCCTAATTGACCACGTTTCGATAGGACACCACCAATTACAGCGACTGATGTCTAGAGGCTTTCCACTGTTCAAGCGCTGTGAGTGGTTGGTGGTTAATTGGGATGTGGTCAAACGGACCTTACCAGTTATGCGACGTTTAATACGTACTCAATAATCCGCCGCGAGTATCAAGACGTGTCGAAGGATACGTGTTCCACTAGTTGTAAATCTTCGCCGTCTACCGCCAATCTGTGTCTATTTCTTGTGTAGCAATTAAGCCAAATATAGTTCTTTACTTTCTTTCTTTCCAAGTTAGTGTTTCTTACCGAACTCGGGCTCCGTCGAATTGTCTCGAGCGAAGCAAACGCAAAGTCCGAACATTACAATGACGCCGTCCGAACAGGGCCCTGCTTCGTGAAACACTAATGTTTGGAAAAAAGATCGTGTTTCATGTTTCCTACGAAAAACTGGCTTTATCTCTTCACGAAGGAATAGCTTATAAAAGAGTTGGAGAGACTCGACATGGACGGCGAGGATAGGCGTTGCCGAGCTGCGGTCTCGCATTAATCTCTAAGCACTCGGAATATATGTTTGGTAGTCCCGAAAAAACTGACACCGTCAATTTTGATGTTGATCAGCTGCGAGAGTAAAGAGCCGATTCCCTACTCTAGCACCGATGGAATCGATATAGCGAAGATAATTAACCAGATCCAAAAATGGGGCTGCTATTTCGATAACAAGAACTCCCTATCGTTCTTGAAAAGAGTGGAAGAACTTTGACAAGAATACAGATTTTCCAGGGACCAGCTGCTGATGGGGCTGCCCGAGTTACTTCGGTGCGAAATCCTGCTGTGATACCGGAATAATCAGGATGTTTGGACCGTTTGGGAAGAGTTTTGCCGAGAGTTTCGGCAGCAGTACCTGCCAAGCTGCTATCTAATTGATCCGTGAGATCCAGAATTGTATGTAGCGTTCGAATGAACCGTTCCATAAATACGCGATGGCGATGCTCCAATATGCGCCGAACCGGAGGATTTTCCCGTGAGGAGCAGATTGACCAATTGTACATGCATCCGGAGTATAAGCTGCACGTTCGTTTAGACGATGTCACGAGCCTTAGCGATCTGAGTGCCCGCGCCTCTGAATACGAGGCCATCGAAAAGCAACGACGGGAACTACGGAGCAAAAGAAGAATCACGCCCACGAGTCCACGGTGGTCGCTGCATATTGCCGAGAAGAGTACTGTTGAAGGTACAAGCAGAGGGGCCACACTCGATCCGATTGCAAGAGGTCGCCGAGGAAGTTTTGCTCCTGATATGGCAAAGACAGTGCTTACCAGAAATTGTCATCCATTCTCGGGAAACGCTACCGGGACCGGGAAGACGCCGTGGCCACTTAGTCCCCATCAAATCCTCCGTAACGTACCAGCCACAACCTCACATAACTCTATGACGTTTCAACAACGACCATATAACGCTTTGATTTATTCCGGATCCAAACTTACCTACATTAACGCCGAAGTGTCTCAACAGGCTGAGTTGGGATAGTGTCCGCGACCAGCTCAGTATCATCCACTTAGCAAACAACTTGCCCACAGAAGTCCCGGAGGCGATAAAACTGCCGATCTCCATGGGGAAAAAGAGATTCTCGCACAAGTTTCTGATAATATCCGTTAAAAACTTCGATGCTAATTGGAATAGATTTATGGGCGAAGATCGAAATCACGTTGGAGCCGCCTCCTCGGAATCGAATTAATCAGAGTACGAAGACCAAAATGTATTCCGTGGGATTGTCTCTTCAGATGTCCTAGGAAGAGCAACTGAAGATGTTTTTAGATCAGTTTTTAGATCAAGAGAAATTCAAAAGTGTTAAAGAGCCAACCAACAAAATTCAACGCCGCATCCGTCTTTAAACGATCAACCTATTATACAGCGATACCGACCCCGAAATCTAGCTATGCAGGCAATAATCGACAAAGAAGTCGATAAGATGTTAGAAGACGGTGTAGAGCCGGTCCGGAGCGCTTGGAGTTTGCCTATTGTTATCATAAAGAAAAGGGATAATTCTCATCATAGATTTTGCATAGATTTCAGGAAAGTGAATAACGTCATCGATAAGGACGCGAATCCGTAACCCCCCCACGTAACTGCTACACTTGATAAATTGAGAGGAGTTATCTTTCTACGTTTGATCTGAAGAATAGGTATTGGCAGATTCCCCTCCATCTGGAGAGTCGACCGATTACGGCCTTCACCATCCCGGGGAGAAGATTGTTGTAATTCCGAATGATGCATTTTGGTCAATACTCAGGTTCAGTCACCTTTCAATGGTTGCTGAAATCCTGACCAGAGTTAGAATCTAACGTACTTGTGTATCTGGACGATATTATAATCGTTAGCCAAACGTTCGACGAGCATCTTTGATACCTGGCAAAGGTCTTCCGACATCTGCGGGAAGTTTAGTTGTGATTTAATTAATTAATAAATTTTATAACGCCACGGAATTGAAGTGTCTCACTGTGGTGTGGGGAATCTGAAAAATGAGGAGATATCTGGAGGACTATGCCTTCACCGTCGTAACCAATCACTAGTCCCTGCTCCAAAAGTTAGAAGAACCCTCCGGACGGCTGGGAAAATGATTCTTCATTGCAGCGATACAAACGACAATGTCCGATAGCGAAGAGGAATTCTCAATTGTATGGTGGACGCCTCTCGAGAGAATTGAAGTGTGCAGCATCGAGAGGGCCCTGAAATGGGTACCGACGCATTTTAATCGAAGTCAAAAATCGACCTGTAGACTTTCCTAATTACCGCGTGGAGCATATATGACTTCTGGTCTTGCAGGGCCGTTTTAGTAAGTGGATCGAATTGAAACCGCTCCGTCGCGCCCCGGCCTAATGGTTTGGGTAATCTCAAGCAATTCCGGAAAAATAATTCACCGGATGCCCCAACCAGATTATCTCGGACAACGGGACGCAATTAAAGTCCGTGCAGCTTACCGAATTACTACGAGCGTTCCAGAACATCGTACTACGCCGGAGAGAGCGCCCCATTATAACTCAATCGAGCGAACTAATAAAACGATAAAAACAATGATTTCCCGGGAAACAATGAGTTCGTCGGGAAAAATCATAGAAGATCTATCTCCCTGATGTATCTATTGGGTGTACAAATAAGTTTTGAGGGATTTACAAAAGATAGCATAAGTAGCATTAAATCACATCGGATTATCTTGTAACTATATTCATATTAAACGTCATCATTTCCCTCTAAAAATCAGTATGTGTCATTTCGTTGAAGCGTAAACAACATACTTTATTTGTGCTCTAACCATGTCAACCTTTGTGCCAACAAAACACAATTTGCGGGAAGCGCTGCTTTTTTGTTTTCATTTGAAG